>JAPKLX010003381.1:0-11208 GCA_026898415.1 Leonotis leonurus | reverse complement strand
AACATGTATAATCCTAAGTGTGTTTTCGAGAGAACATCATCAAAACTTAAAATAATTTGTGGGGTTCCCAACAATTTCCCCCTTTTTGATGATGTCGAAACCACACTTACACGAAATAAGCAGTATAATATAGAGAATGTACTGGCAGATTGTTATATAAGTTGTATAACAAAAAAAAAGAGTAGAGAAGGTAACTTTCTGTTCAAAGAGATTTTGTTTCCAGAAGAACCACATGTATATTAATATGAGAAAGATAAGTACAGGTGGTAATCTGAAAGATAAAGGTTAAAGTCCATCAACAACAGATAAAGCAAAAGAGAATTTTAAGAGAACCATCTTGAAGCTCCGCCCTTCTTCATCCTTTCTCTTTGTGCATCAGACACTAGTTGTATACTCTCGTAAATTCCATCTCTCACCCTGGCGTAATTGGGATCGTGATTGTCGATCTTATATCCCTTGATCTTGGCCAGTTGATTGATGTAATTTAAAATGTAGGTCTTGTCAGGAATATTACTGCCTGGTATTATTGGACATACCATGTATTCCTTCTCCGGGGCTTTGATCTGTATCTTGACATCAGATGCTGCTGTTCTGATCCTCTGTACTAGGCCCTGGTCACTGAAGTTGTCCAGATATCTGTTGAAGTCCTCATCTGGAGTTGATTCTGAGTATGTAGGCTCCTTCAAAAAATATCTGTTCAAGATAAAACCTTGCTTTACTTTCTCCCAATCAATTTGATCATTCTCTGGAACCCACGCATCATTAGGTGTTTTCTTTTGCAAAGATAGATTCCATGAGAATGGTTTCTTCTTCTTCTTCTTAGACTGGGTGGTTGATTGTGATGACTGCTGCTGTGAGCGTTCTGTAGAGGAAGGCGAGGAGAAAGGAGTTTGAAATGATTTTTCCTTGGCCTCCTGAGCAGCTAGTTTTCTCTCTCTTTCTGCCTGTTCTTTATAGAACTGTGCTCTGAATACTGGATCACATGCTTGATCCATGCTCACTCCAAACAGCAACAGCTCCGCAATTTGGTCTCCCTCATCTACTGTTTTCTTTCCTTTGTCACTGGGAATTCATTGTGTATCAGAGGCTTGACCTGGTTGGTCTTGTTGAGCTTGTTCTGTTCCAAAAAGTGTAGGGTCAGGTCTTGGTGGTGTGGTTGTTCTCTCTCTTGCTGGTTTTCCCGTTTCAGCCATGGGAGTTTCTGTTTCTTCACCTAAAAATTCTGTTTCTTTTGCTGTTGTGTTCTTGCTGCCCTTGCTTCCTCTGCCTTTTTCTCCTCCCTAGATTTCCCCCTTTTCGACATCATCAAAGAAAGTAGTGATGAGTGTGCGAAGTGAGGCAATCTCTTCAGTCATTTTCTCTATCTTCTCTTCAGCTTCTGCTTTGAACCCAAGTAGAAAGTTGATTGTCTGGTTGGAGGCATCCAGTTTCTGCTCGAGCCGGCTGTTCATTGTAGACAACGTTTTGTCATATGTCTCTTGAAGTTCTTCGATAACTGTGATGCGGGTGTCTTGCTGCTCGTGTTCTTCTGGATTAGGGTACAGAAGTTCATTCAGAACATCCACTTGATGTTTCCTCATCAATTCCACAAATTTTTCGTTCTCAAATTTGGCGAAGTGAGAATGGATGGATAAGTCAGCATCTTCCTTCAACTGTGCAGCAAGTTGAGTTCCTTTCTTTTCTACGGCAGTATCAATTGTTGTTTGTTGTTTGGCCAAAAGGTCAGCCACAAGAGCAGTTGTCTTATGATTTTTCTCTTCTATGTCATTTAGACGAAGAGTGAACTTGGCCTGTTCTGCTTCATTCTGCAGGCGATCATCATCTATCTTTTTATCAAGCTCCTTCCTGATTGTTCTGAGCTCGCCTCTGATGTCACGATCCATGTCATTGACATACTCTTTCTGGTGTTGGTTGAAGTCGGTGAGTATTTGGGTGGCTTTCTCTTGGAGGGTATTGCAGGTTTCTGTCAAATAGTCTTCAACTCTGAGTGTAATCAGATTGTCGAGTTGGAAGTTGTTGAATGGTCTGGTTTCCCTCTCCAAAAGTTCTTCCATTGTATAGAAGTTGACATGTTTCTTAAGTGTCTGCGCCACGCCAGGTGTGTACGGTAAATTGGTTGGTTCACCACCAATGTTCTGACCGACTGGTTCATCATCACCAGAGTCAAGGTTGATGATTGGTGTTTTCTTGGTAGGCTTCTTGGGTTGATCTGCTCCCTGCTCTGGTTGGGATGGTGGTTGTTCTGTTGGTGCAGGTTCTTTGTGTGGTGTCTCCAGATTGATCTTCAAAGTTTCTGCCTCATGTTTCATGAGCCCAGAGATGAGTTGCTGATATTCTGTTCGGACTTCTTGGACTGTGGTGACTTGGAGTAGTGTGGCCTCTTCCTTCTTCAAGTTGTCAATTGTCTTGAGTTGAAGTAGAGCATCAAAAATATAGTACTCGCTGTCTTTAACCAGCAAGTAGAACTTGACGCGCTTGGTTGTATCCAAAATTTCTGGTAAACAATGAATACCAGGAAAGTCTTGCAGCACTGAGTGTTCTGCTTCATTCTCTAGCAGATTGATAACACTTTCTGCCTGACGTTTCCTTTCTTCTTCCTCATCAGCTGACTCTCCTTCCTCTTCATCCTCACTTATTCTTTCCATTCTGTTTGGTGAGGGTGTAGGTGTTCTGGCTGGAGAGAAGTCTTTCTCCTGTTGTGGGTTTGATGAAGTTTCTGGTTCCATATCAGGAGCTGGAGTGGATGCTTGTTCTATTGTTGGTGTCACCTCCTTTTCTGGTTCTGTGGGCATGTGTTCTATTGGTTCTGATTGTTCTGTTGTTGCTTCTGGTGGTGGTGAAAACTCTTGGACTTTCTGTAGTCGACGTTTCTTTTGTTTGGGCTGCGATGCTGATGTTTCTGTCTCAACAGAGCTACCTCGTTTGGCAGAAGTCTTGCATGTCACCTTTACCTTCACAACTTTCTCCTTTGTGGACTTGCCCTTTTGCTTTTCCACACCTTTAGCAGGTGGCATCCATGTAGGATTTGAGCTTCCTATTTCTAGAGCTGCTACACGGTGTACTTCATCGGTTATCTTGTTGAAGAAGGCTGGTGAGAGTCCCAAAGACATTTCTAGCTGATGTTGATCTTTGGGTATGGAAAGACTTGTGTTGAATTCTACCGCATCCTCCCACACTTGCTGTTTGAAATATCGTTCCACCATCAGGCTGATTTTGGTGGAATGTCGGAGATTTCTCTTAACTTCCACTGAAGTTCCTCTGCCTTTGCTATCCTTGGTATAAGTCACCAGTTTAGCTTCCTTAGCCATCAACTCAAACAGGATTCGGCTCCAGTTGACTCGGAGGTTGAGAACAACTGCCGTGAGAATTTGGAATTTCTCAGGTGTGACTTGATCATATGATCCACTGTGGTTGAGAAAATTTCTCTGAACCAATTCTAACAGCAACTTGAAACCTGGTTGGAGTAGAGACCGCTGAAACATCCTTCCAGTATATGAGATGGGTATGACCATCATAATTTCTACTGCCTCTTGCAGTTGTTGAGGAGTGATGTCGTCCAAACTCAGACCTTCGTCTTTCAACCGATATGCCTGGTTGATCATTTGGATGACGTTGTATGGTGTTTTGCTGGTTCTGTCGCCGATTGGCATCAACACATTTGCTTCAAAACCATGTTTATCATTCTGCCATGTCAAGTAGAATGTAGCCACTTGTTTTCCCAAGAATATGTTGGGGCGGGAGGTGACAATATTGCAGAAGCCTAAAATCATAAGAACTTATATAGAGCAAATATATGTATATTCATCAGTTTATATGAACAAGCATGGATGTTCACATCTAAACAGTTAATAAACAGTGATGAGACATTTTAAGCAGTTCATATAGAAAATTAGAGCAATACTAGTAACATGTTGCAGATATAAGGAAGATTTAATAAACTCAAGAACCTTTGCAACGAGTAACCAGGGCAAAAATTTCTTCAAGTTTGCGAAATCCATGGGTATCAAGCACAGCATAGGGTTCAGGCGAAAGAAATTTCTGAACCTCAGCCACATGTTGAAGAAACAATGAAGTTTGGGGTGCCATGATCAAACGTAAGATGTTTTGGAAGAGTTTTGCAGAGAAATCAAGTCGAGATAATCTTAAGTGCTTAAGGAGAGTAGTGCTCAGTGCAATGAAAGTGAAGGTGAACAGTTCTGAGAGAGATATCGCATATATATAATAAATGACGTAGATTAAGACGGTAAATAAGTGAAGGGTTGGATGAATATCTTCCCTTTTTAGATTTTCCTGTTTCTTCCTTTTATTTTGCCGCCTTTCCCTGCGTGTGATAAACGCGCTAGATCCTAGGGTTGTAGGCGAGCGTGTGCGTATCTTTCTTTCCACTGCAACATTCCTTTTTCCTATTTTTTTTTTTGCAGGGATTTTCTTGATCACAGTTCCCAAAGGTGAGCTAATCATTACTAAAATAGAGGATTTTAGTAAATCTAGGTTGAAAAATAACTTTGCAGACTGTAATCTCGGATATTGATTGTACGAATTGACGTCATATCTCTAAGACGTTTCAGTTTCATTGAAAATTTCCCCTTGACTTAGCAATTAAGAAATAATTTCCACGTGGCATTTTCTTCAATCTGGGCATTGTAACCTTCTGGTAGATCATATGTTGTTAACCTTCTGGTAACCTTCTGTTGTTAACTTTCTGGTAACCTTCTGTTGTTAACTCTCTGGTAACCTTCTGTTGTTTTATCACCCAGACTTAGTAATCCAAGTTTTCCACATAGCATCTTAAATCTTTCTTCTGGTAAGGCTTTAGTCAGAATGTCAGCACGTTGGATATCCGTGTGAATCTTTTCGATCTGGATGTGCTTTCTCTCTACATGATCTCTGATAAAATGATGTCTCACATCAACGTGTTTGCATCTTGTATGAAGTACTGGATTCAGTGTTATTGCAATTGCACTTGAACTGTCACAGAATATGGGTATCTCCTTTACTTCGATCTCGTAGTCTCTTAGTTGCTGTTTCAACCATAAGATTTGTGCACAGCAACTTCCAGCAGCTATATATTCTGCTTCTGTTGTTGATGTGGCGACAGATGTTTGCTTCTTTGAGAACCAAGATATCAACTTGTTTTTAAGAAACTGACACGTTCCAGAAGTAGACTTTCTGTCCAGTTTGCATCCTGCATAATCTGAGTCAGAGTAGCCTGTTAATTCAAAATTGTCGTCATGTGGATACCATAGGACAATGTGAGCTGTTCCTTTAAGATATCTAAGTATCTTTTTGGCAGCATCCATATGTGATTCTTTGGGGTTAGCTTGATATCTGGCACATACTCCCATTGCAAATGTGATATCTGGTCGACTTGCAGTAAGATACAGTAGTGAGCCAATGATGCCTCTGTATTGTGTTATGTTTGCTGGTTTGCCTTCTGGATCTGGATCTATCTTCCCGTTGGTTTGCATTGGGATTTTCACTGGGTTACTGTCTTTGAGCCCAAATTTGGTCAGCAGATCGTTGATGTACTTTGTTTGATTTATGAAGATACCATCTGGTTTCTGTTTGACCTGCAAACCTAAAAAGAAATTCATCTCGCCCATCATGGACATTTGATATTTATTTTTCATTAGTTCTACAAATTTATCACATAGATAAGGAGACTGAGATCCAAAGATTATGTCATCGACATATATCTGGACTAAAAGGATATGTTCTTTAACTTTGATGACAAACAGTGTCTTGTCAACAGAACCTCTTCTGAAGCCTGATTCCAGCAGAAATATTGACAACGTTTCATACCACGCTCTGGGTGCCTGTTTCAATCCATAGACAGCTTTAGCTAATCTGTATACTTTCTGGTCAGGATTTCCTTCTTCAAAACCAGGTGGTTGTTCAACATATACTTCTTCTTCAAGTATACCATTTAGGAATGCACTTTTAACATCCATCTGGTACACTTTGAATTTCTTGTATGCTGCATATGCAAGGAATAGTCTGATAGCTTCCAATCTGGCAACCGGTGCTAAAGTCTCGTCAAAGTCGATGCCTTCTTGTTGATTATAGCCTTTAGCTACTAATCTGGCCTTGTTTCTGACTATTTCACCATTTTCATCTTGTTTATTTTTGAACACCCATTTTACACCTATGACTCCTTGGTGTTTGGGTCTGTCCACGAAATACCAGACCTCGTTTCTTTTGAACTCATTGAGTTCTTCCTGCATTGCCGTTATCCAATCTGCATCATGTAGAGCTTCATATGCATCAGATGGTTCTATGCGAGACAGATAGCAACTTAATAAGACACTTTCTCCATGCATTCTTCTGGTTTTCACACAATCTGATGGGTTCCCAACAATCTGTTCTGGTGGATGGTCTTGTATCCATCTTCTTCTTCTGTTTATCTCTTCTTCTGATATCTCGGGGTCAGGTTGATCTGTTGGTTCCTCAAATTCAGGGTGTGATGTTGAAGATGCTTGAAATGGATTTTCAACTTCTGGTTCTTCAATTTCTTGATTATTATTCCAATCATTTGTATCTCTAGATTCTTCTGGTTGATTTTGAGGTTGTTCTACATTCTCTTCTCCTTCTGGCTGATTATCTTCTGGTAGAGTTGTTGTTCTGTCACGATCCAGAATAACATGTTCTGTTCCCCCTTGCTGTGAGCTTACTGCTTCAGCATTAGATGGAACATCTATTTCGTTATCTTCTGTTGTATTCCAAATAAGAATATCATCTAGCAATATTCCTTTTTTGCTCTTATTCTTGTTCTGGTCTTGTGTATGTTCATCACCTAACTCTCTATCATTGATAAAGGATTCATCAAGAACAATATGAGGTGTTACCTCCACAACATGAGACTTCTTGTTAAAAACTCTATAAGCTTTACTAACATCTGAATATCCTAAGAATATTCCAGGGTCAGCTTTGCTATCAAAAGTTCTTAACTGAGATTTCCCATTATTATGGATGTAACACAAACAGCCAAAAGTACGAAAGTAATGTATCCTGGGTTTTCTGTTGTTCCAGATTTCGTATGGTGCTTTCCCATGTCTAATGGTGACCACTGATCTGTTTTGTGTATAGCAGGCCGTATAGATGGCTTCTGCCCAGAATTTCTTTGGTAATCTGGTTGCATTGAGCATGGTGCGAGCTGCTTCTTTTAATGATCTGTTTCTTCTTTCAACTACCCCATTTTGTTGAGGTGTTCTGGCAGCAGATGTCTGATGTGTGATTCCCATCTGGTTGCAGTAGTCCTCAATCTTCTGGTTTAGGAATTCTGTTCCACGATCTGTTCTGATGGTTGTAACAGAAACTTCCTTTTTCTTGGTGATTTTGTTGACGAAATTTGGCAGCTTTTCCAATGACTCTTTCTTCTTATGTAAGAAGATTACCCATGTGAATCTTGAATAATCATCAATGATGACCAGAGTGTATTTTCTACCATTTATACTTAATGGCTTAACTGGACCAAATAAGTCTAAATGTAGTAACTCTAAGATTCTGGTAGAAGATTGAACAGATTTGCTAGGGAATGATGTTCTGGTTTGTTTCCCAGCTTGACATGCTTCGCAGATATGGTTCTTGTCATATACTTGTTCTGGTAATCCTTCGACTAATTTCTCTCGAGCAATCTTATTGATTGACTTGAAGTTAAGATGACTTAGTCTTTTGTGCCATAGCCAACTAGTTTCTGATACCGTTTTGGTAACTAGACATGTCTCAATCTGGTTATTCCATTGCACTATATATAATCTGTCTTGTAATCTTCCGATAAGGAGTATCTTATCTCCTTCCTTGTTCTTTACAAAACAATCATTACTATCAAAAACAATTTGGTTACCGTTAGCACAGAACTGACTTACAGAAAACAGATTGTGACTGAGACCCTCAACATATGATACATTTGTGATGGTGGTCTTGCCAACTTTGATGTTTCCATACCCTCTGGTATATCCTTTTGAATTACATCCAAAAGTAACCTGGGGTCCTGGTTTCTCTATGTAGTCTGATAGCAGGTTCTTGTCACACGTCATGTGTTTTGAACAACCACTATCTATTATCCAGATAGTTCCTCTTGATACTTTGTTCCTTCTTGCATTCCTCTGTTCCTGCAATTAATAAGGCTTAGCTACCATTCATAGTCTGAGTGCTTGATTATTAGCAAATGTTCCTTTTCGGATCCAGAACATTTTTGGGTTAGAAACAGAAAAGTAGCAGGTAATGGTGTTTCCTTCATTATCAACTTTAGAAATAGAATGAATCTCAGATGGATGATATCTCTCAATTCCATCATTCTTCAATCCTTTCTTAATAGGTGTTGTCCGGTTGACATTCTTTTTGTGTAATGTCCTGTTGACATTCTGAGCATGATCTGATTCTGTGTAATAACCTGGTTGTCCCTTTGTTTGATGATATTGTCTATTTGAAGTCTGTTTCAAGATCATCTTTTGAGGAAAGTCTTTCTTGTTTTTCAAGTTTTTAACTTGATCTGGTATTTGCTCCCTTTCTGGTACAAAGTTGATGGTTCCAGAAGATTTTTCTGAGTGACCTGGATAGCCTAATCCAGATGTGCCCTTTTGCTGCATGTTAATTAGCAGTTTAGCACGTTCGTCACTTTTGTAGATCATTTCTTTTCCTTTCTTGATCTTTTCCTCAGCTACATTGTTTCTTGTGATAAGATCCTTCACTTTTGAATTTAGTGAATGAATCTCACTGTCCTTTCCTTTGATCTGTTCTTCCAGATCGTTTATGTTAGCAACAAATTGAGTGTTTGCTTTACTCAATATCTCTTCAGATTTCTTCAATTTGTCATTTTCTTCAACAACTTCTCTAAATAGTCTCTTGATGCTTGAGTAGCTCTTGAACATCTCATTAACCTCATCCCATGAATATTCATCTTGATCTTCTATTTCCTGTTCCAGAACATTTTCATTTGAGGAGGTTGAGTTACAAGAATTTACCTCAACTTCATCAAGACCGTTGTCTAGACCAACGTAGCATTCATCCCAACATTCTTCATCATTTGCAAAGAATGCTTCATCATTCTCAGATGAACTTTCAGAAAAATGACTCGAGCTGCTTGAATCTTGTTCAGCGAGCATAACCTTTTGCTCATATTTTAGTTTACGATCTCTTTTTGCTCTTAATTCTTCTCTTTGACTTTTGGACAGATCAGGGCAATCTGTTTTGAAGTGACCTGTTCTGCCACAACCATAGCAAGTGTAGTCATTAGGTTTAGTGATTTTACTATTACTTTTACTTTCTGTTTTGCCATCAGATCGTTCTGCTTCTTTGTTCTTCTGGTATCTACTTTTGTTGTCTTTGTAGAACCTTCGATATTTTCTTGATCTGATTTCCATCTTGTCCATTCTCTTGGCAATCATTGAGAATTCCTTGAGTAGTTTGTCGTATCCTTCTTCTACTGGTGAGGCAGATAGTTCTGATTCATCTGCTTTGCACTTCGCTTTGAAGGCAACTTCTTTCTCTTTCTTTGAGTTGTTCTCGTTCTTCTTGCTGGACGAATGATCTGGTCCATGTATTCTTCTGATGTCACATTCGTGAACAGCCAGATGATCAAATAGAGCTTCCACAGAAAGATCGTTAAAATCAGCACGTAGTGGTTGCATTGCTGAGTAGATCTCCTAGCTTGGTGGTAATGCTCTAAGAATCTTGAGATTCTTTTCTCTCTGAGTGTATTTGTTTTTGTTGAATGCAGAAACATCAAGTAGTACTTCGATGAATCTGTTCTTCATCTGTTCGATGGTTTCTCCAGGTTTCATCTTGAATTCATCAAACTTATTACATGCTAGAGATAGCTTGTTCTCGATCATCGCTTCTGAGCCTAGGCTGAGATCTCTCAATGCTTCCCACATTTCTTTGGCTGTGTCAAGATCTTGGATCTTAGCCAGATGGACTCCTTTTACAGTACTGGAGATAACTCCTTTGGCAAAATCATCTAGATTTGTTTCTCTTCTTTCTTCAGAGGTGTATTTTCTGGGATCTTTTAGTACAGTTTCTTTGACAGCTCCTGTTTCAGTGATGCGAGTTGTTTCTTCTGTAATGGCTAATGGTCCTTCTTCAATTACTTTCCACATCAAGCAGTGATGAGCTTTTAGACACATCTTGATTCTGAAACTCCACTCTCTGTAACCTTGGATGGAGAATTCTTCGCATGCCCTGATGATAGATGACTCCATAACAGATAGTATGCATGTGAATGAAAGGTTTTCCTAGATCTTTTCAAGTTGACCACGCAGGTTTTATCCCTGTGAAGCAAAACAATGGTCGTTTGAACCACCGCTCTGATACCACTTGTTGGTCCCGAAAGAGCAAGGTTTGGTGTATGGGGGGGAATACACCAAATACAAACTTTTCAGTTAACTTGACAAGTTAATAGAGAGTTCAAGCTATCTTATACCAGAATTTGCTTGTAAGATGACTAGACAGATCGATGTGCAGATCGATAGCAGCTTTAGTCCAAACAGATTACTCTCTTAGTGAGAACACTTAGCTAATAACAAGAGTGATCTTATTATTTTCTGAGTGTTGAGTGAGTGCGGAATAATGGTGGATATGGTTGGTGCTCTTTGTTTAGAAAACCTTTGAAATCTTAATCGAGTATTTAAAGAATTGATTAAAAGTGCAGTTTGTATGAGAGTGACAGATAGTGAATAAAACAACTGAATGAAAGTGCAGAAAGTAAATAACGCAGTTATTTTACGTGGTTCGGGAAAAGCCCCTACGTCCACGGTCTAATCCAAACTGGATTAGATATCCACTACTAGGATACTCTCTTATTTATACTCGCTGAGAATGAGCCACAAGTTCCAAGTACAACTAGATTGAAACTTATGCACGAATAAGGGTCGTGTCCCTTTACAACTTACAGAAAACTACTGTAAACAGGTTATCTTCACGTTAATCCACTAGAAAACCACTAGCTAGCAAAGATCTCCTTCTTCTCTCGATAAGACAGACTTGAATCGAGGTTGGGTTAATGTGATTGTGATCACGAACGGTTTGGAGCTTTTGTCTGACGTGAGATCGAGATGCTTCAGAGTATTTCTTCAATGTAGCGCTTGTGTTCTATTCAGACTTAAACTCCAAATATATATAGGCTTTGAATTTAAAATTCTAGCCGTTTGTTGATTGGCGTGATTTTGATTGTTGATTGCCAATTAATCATCTCTCTTCTTTCCTTGTTGA
>JAPKLX010000775.1:0-45809 GCA_026898415.1 Leonotis leonurus | reverse complement strand
GCATTATTGGCTCACTACTGTATCTTACTGCAAGTCGACCAGATATCACATTTGCAGTTGGAGTATGTGCCAGATATCAAGCCAATCCCAAAGAATCACATATGGAAGCTGCCAAAAAGATACTTAGATATCTTAAAGGAACAGCTCACATTGGTCTCTGGTATCCACATGACGACAATTTTGAATTAACAGGCTATTCTGATTCAGATTATGCAGGATGCAAACTGGACAGAAAGTCTACTTCTGGAACATGTCAGTTTCTTGGAAACAAGTTGATATCTTGGTTCTCAAAGAAACAGACATCTGTCGCCACATCAACAACAGAAGCAGAATATATGGCTGCTGGAAGCTGTTGTGCACAAATCTTATGGTTGAAGCAGCAACTAAGAGACTATGAGATCGAAGTAAAGGAGATACCCATATTCTGTGACAGTTCAAGTGCAATTGCAATAACACAGAATCCAGTACTTCATACAAGATGCAAACATGTTGATGTGAGACATCACTTTATCAGAGATCATGTGGAGAGAAAGCATATCCAGATCGAGAAGATTCACACAGATATCCAACGTGCTAACATTTTAACTAAAGCTCTACCAGAAGATAGATTTAGGATGTTATGTGGAAAACTTCTTTGTTTCTTCAACATATGGCCGAGGTTCAGAAGTTTCTTTCGCCTGAACCCTATGCTGTATTTGATACTCACGGATTTCACAAACTTGAAGAAATTTTTGCCTTGATTACACGCTGCAAAGGTTTTTGAGTTTATTAAATCTTCCTTATATCTGCAACTTGCTACAAGTATTGTTTTAATTTCACTTATGATCTACTTAAAATGTCTCATCATTCTAATTAACTGTTTAGATGGGAACATTCATACTTGTTCATATAAACTGATGAATATACATATATCTGCTCTGTATGTTCTTATGATATTAGGTTTTTGCAATATTGTCACCTCCCGTCCCAACATGTTTTTGGGAAAACAAGTGGCTACATTCTATCTGACATGGCAGAATGATAAACATGGTTTTGAAGCAAATGTGTTGATGCCAATCGGTGACAGAACTAGCAAAACACCGTACAATGTCATTGAAATGATCAACCAGGCGTATCGGTTGAAAGATGAAGGTCTGACTTTGGACGACATCACTCCTAAACAACTGCAGGAGGCAGTAGAAATCATGATGGTAATACCCATCTCATATACTGGAAGAATGTTTCAGCGATCCCTACTCCAACCAGGCTTCAAGTTACTACTCGAATTGGTTCAGAGAATTTTTCTCAACCATAGTGGATCGTATGATCAGGTAACTCCTGAGAAATTCCGAATTCTCACGGCAGTTGTCCTCAATCTCCGAGTCAACTGGAGCAGAATACTTTTTGATTTGATGGCTAAGGAAGCAAAACTGGTTACGTATACCAAGGATAGCAGAGGCAGAGGAACTTCAGTGGAAGTTAAGAGAAATCTACGTCATTCTACCAAAATCAGCCTGATGGTGGAACGATACTTCAAACAGCAAGTGTGGGAGGATGCTGTAGAATTCAACACAAGCCTCTCCATACCCAAAGATCAACATCAGCTCGAAATGTCTTTGGGACTCTCACCGGCCTTTTTCAACAAAATAACAGATGTGGTGCACCGTGTAGCAACGCTGGAAATGGGCAGCTCTAATCCAACATGGATGCCACCTACCAAAGGTGTGGAAAAGCAGAAAGGCAAGACCACAAAGGAGAAAATGGTAAAAGAAAAGACTGCCCGCAAGCCCTCACTCAAACGAGGAAGTTCCGTTGAAACAGAAACATCTGCATCTCAACCTAAACCGAAGAAACGCAGATTGATAAAAGTTCAAGAGTCCTCACCACCCGAACCAGCTGCAGAACACTCTGAGCAACCAGAACAAGACAACCCAATCCAAGAAGAGGAAGTCCAGCCAGAAGACATAGCACCAACAGTTGGTCCACAGACAGAACCTCTATTGGTGGAACCAGAAACCCGCTTCAACCCTCACCAGGAGAAAGATTTTTCTCCAGCCAGAACACCCACACCCTCACCAAACCGAATGGAGAAAATAAGTGAGGATGAGGAGGAAGAAGAAGGAGAATCTACAGATGAAGAGGAGGAGAAGAAGCGCCAAGCAGAAGGTGTTATACATTTGCTGGAAAATGAAGCAGAACACTCTGTGCTGCAAGACTTTCCTGATATTCATCGCTTACCAGAAAGTCTGGGAACAACCAAGCGCGTCAAGTTTTACTTGCTGGTCAGAGACAGCGAGTACTATATCTTTGATGCTCTGCTTCAGATCAAGACAATTGACGAAGTAAAGAAGGAAGAGGCCACTCTGCTCAGTTTACTTCAAGTCAACTCAGTAGCAGAAGTCAGAACAGATTACCAGCAACTAATTTCTGCGCTCATGCAGCATGAGGCAGAAAATTTGAATATCACTTTGCAAACAACACACACAGATGCCCAGACGGAAGAACCTGCCCCAACAGAACAACAACCATCCCAACCAGAGCAGGGAGCAGACCAGCCCAAGAAGCCTGCCAAGAAAACACCAATCATCAACCTTGACTCGGCGGATGATGAACCTGTAGGACAGAACATTGGTGGCGAGCCAAGCAATGAAATATACACACATGGAGTTGCACAGAAGCTGCAGAAACATGTCAACTTCTACACTATGGAAGAACTTTTGGAAAGAGAACCTAAAACCTTCAACAACTATCAACTTGACAATCTGATCACTCTTCGAGTTGAAGATCAGATGACTGATATATGCAACTCACTTCAAGAGAAGGCCACCTAGATACTTTCTGATTTTAACCAGCATCATAAAGACTACGTCAACGACATGGATCGAGACATACGAAGAAAGCTCAAGACAATCCAAAAAGAGCTTGATAAAAAGATAGATGATGATCGCATGCAGAATGAAGCAGAGCAGGCCAAGATCACTCTTCGACTAAACGATATAGAAGAGAAAAACCAGAAGACAACTGCTCTTGTGGCTGATTTTTTGGTCAAACAACAAGAAACAATTGGTGCTGCTGTAGAAAAGAAAGGGACTCAACTTGCTGCTCAGTTGAAGGAAGATGCTGACTTATCCCTCCATTCTCACTTTGCACGATTCGAGAACGAGAAATTTGTGGACTTAATGAAGAAACATCAGAAGGATGTCCTGGATGACCTTCTGTACCCTAATCCAGAAGAGTTCGAGCACCAGGACACTCGTCTTACTGAAGTTGAAGAACTTCAAGAAACTTATGACAAAACTCTGTCCACAATGAACAGCAGGCTCGAGCAGAAGTTACATGCAACTGACCAGACAGTTAATCTGTTACTCGGGTACAAGGCTGACGCTGAAGAGAAAATGGAGAAGATGACTGATGAGATTGCCTCACTTCGCACACTCATCACTACCCTCTTTGATGATGTCGAAAAGGGGGAAATCTCGGGAGGCAAAGGCAGCAAGAGTATGAGGAAAGAAATGGGTTTGGAAACAGAAGAGGTGGGAATTGAAGCAGAAACACCAGCACCAGCTCAACCCAGGCCCACCACGCCACCAAGACCAGATCCTACACTTCTTGGAACTGAACAGACTTCTGATGTACAACAGATCCCTAGCGACAAGGGCAAGAAGCCAATTGATGAGGGAGATCAAATAGCTGAATTACTGCTGTTCGCGATCAACATGGAGCAAGCCTGTGATCCTATCTTTCGAGCCCAATTCTACAAAGAGCAAGCTGAAAGAGAGAGGAAGATAGCTTCTCAAGAAGCAAAGGAAAAATCATACCAAACACCTTTCTCTCCGCCATCTTCAGCAGAACGCTCACAACAGCAATCCTCACAATCAACCACCCAGTCAAAGAAAAAGAAGAAGAAAACCTCCACATGGAACTTATCTCTGAAGAAGCAAACTCCCACTTGGGTTCTAGAAGACTACAAGAACGATTGGGAAAAAGTCAAACAAGGATTTATTCTGAACAGATACTTTCTGAAAGAACCAACATACTCTGAGTCAACTCCTGATGAAGACTTCAACAGATATCTGGAGAATTTTAGTGATCAGGACCTTATACAGAGGATCAGAATAGCTGCTTCTGATGCCAAAATCCAGATCAAGGCTCCGGAGAAAGAGTTCATGGTGTGCCCAACAATACCAGGCAGTAATATTCCAAACAAGACCTACATCTTAAATTACATCAATCAACTGGCTAAGATCAAAGGATACAAGATCGACAATCACGATCCAAATTAGGCCAGGGTGAGAGATGGAATTTACGAGAGCATTCAGTTAGTTTCTGATGCACAAAGAGAAAAGATGAAGAAAGGCGGAGCAACCAGATGGTTTTCTTAGATAGATCTTTTTTCTCATCTTTTGTTTTTGCTCTCTCTGTTATTTCTGCTATCCACTTGTACTTACCCTTTCATATATCTATTGATGTGGAGTTCTCTAAAGACAAAGTCTTATTGTCCAGAATCTTTCATGTTATTGATTGTTATACAACTTAAATAACAATCGGCTAACCTCACCAGAACATGATTCATGTTACCTTGGTTAATCGGATTAAGTATGGTTTCGACATCATCAAAAAGGGGGAAATTGTTGGGAACACCGCAATTTATTTGAGTTTTGATGATGTTCCCTAGAAAACATACTTAGGTTTACTCATGTTATCTATATATTACTTTTATCTGCCTCTATGTAACAAGAATCTAAAGCATTCAGACAGAAAGTTGAACCAGCAAGTCTCAGAAAGAAAGTTGAACCAGCAAGTCTCAGACATAAAGTTGAACCAGCAAGTCTCAGACAGAAAGTTGGAGCAAGTCAACTTTAACAGAAAGTTGAACCAGCAAGTTTCAGACAGAAAATTGAACCAGCAAGTCTCAGACAGAAAGTTGAAGCAAGTCTCGGACAGAAAGTTGGAGCAAATCAACTTTAACAGAAAGTTGTTCAACCAGAAAGTGTTTAACCAGCGTTCAACCAGAAAGGCATTAAAACCAGAAAGGGCTTAACCAGAAGGTTCCAATCAAACAGAAAGAGTTGAAACAACCAGACAGAAGTGGCAACAGATCGATAGAACTATCAAAACCACCAGATAAAACACTGCCCTACTCATCATATCCACTTACCACGCCAGTATTAAAATCCATCCATTTGAGAATTGGAAGGAGAACCCCTGATTGACATGAAGAAGGAAAGTAATCACAATTGATCTGCTTTCCACACATAGAAGATTCAGTCAACGTCTCTACAAGGAAAGAAGAGATATGATGAAAAACCTTAAATGGGCAATCCACAATCAAATCACGCCAATCAACAAACGGCTAGAATTTCAAATTCAAAGCCTATATATATGATTGGAGTTTCAAAGTCTGAAAAGATATACATGTGCTACATTGGCTAAAACATCCTCAAGCACTCCTATCTCACGTCAGACAAAAGCTCCAAACCGTTCGTGATCACAATCACATCAACCCAACCTCGATTCAAGTCTATCTTATCGAGAGAAGAAGGAGATCTTTGCTAGCTAGTAGTTTTCTAGTGGATTAACATGAAGACATCCTGTTTACAGTAGTTTTCTGTAAGTTGTAAAGGGACACGACCCTTATTCGTGCATAAGTTTCAATCAGGATTGTACTTGAAACTTGTGGCTCGTTCTCAGCGAGTATAAATAAGAAGAGTATCCTAGTAGTGGATATCTAATCCAGTTTGGATTAGACCGTGGACGTAGGGGGTTTCCCGAACCACGTAAAATAACTGTGTTATTTACTTTCTGCACTTACATTCCAGTTGTTTTATTCTCTATCTGTCATACTCATTCAAGCTGCATTCTTAATCAATCCTCTAAATACTCGATTAAGCTTTCTAAGGTTTTCTAAACAAAGAGCACCGACTAAGTCCACCATTTTTCCGCACACAACACATTGTTGGAGAATAAGATTACTCTTACTTTCTGCTTTGTGTTACTCACTTGAGAGAATTTGCTTGGACAGAACAAGATTGATTAGATAGTCGATCTGAACTGACACCTTGAGCAATCTGTAATACAGAAAGCTTAAATCTCTCTTATTAAATTCGTCAAGTAAACTGAAAAGTTTGTATTTGGTGTATTCCCCCCCCCCATACACCAAACCTTGCTCTTCCCGATCCAACAATTGGTATCAGAGCCGGGGCTTCGTATGTGAAGAATTGAATCCGGCGGAGCCATCCCTAGGCAGGGAGTGCCTGAGGGGAGGGGTTGTTGGGCACAATAACTTTAGGGGTTATGACGATTTACGGCCGTAATCTGAGGTACGAGATTGACGGTCCTCTGGGTGTCATAGGTAGCCCCGTGGCCCGGGTTCGAAGGAGCGCCAACATATGCTCTCAAGGTCCGATGCATCCTCCAGAGTACCGGGATGGTGCTGAGGGGGGGTCCTCCGTGTATCGTACCTGAGAGAACTTATGGGAGTGCGGCCTGCCTCAGTCGAAAAGGGCCTGCACTACCATTGTTGACGAGAGGTTAAATGAATTGATTAGTACTACTCATACCAACATGGTGCATCATCTTTTCAGGTGACCCCTTAGTAGAAACTCCAAGGTTAAGCGTGCTTGGCTTGGAGCAATACTATGATGGGTGACCTACTGGGAAGTGTCCTGGGTCAGCTTGTCAGTGAGGACAAAGCAGGCTGGGAAAGAAAGTGTTGGTGTGTGGGGCCAGTACGTCAATTCTGATGGGTGCTCTCGATCCAACAATAAGTGATAAACAAAATAATAATTTAATTGATATACTTCCCTTTTTCATCTTTTCCCGCTTTTCCGAGTTATAGACTTATAGTCTATCACCGTCTCTACTCTGCGTCAGATACACGCGCTATTGATCCTAAGGTTGTAGTGCAGCGCGTGTTGGTAAATATCTTCGATATCACAGTTTCCAAACACTGTACTTAATCATTATGAAAATAAAAGATACGGTATATTTTGTCAGAATTTAGACATATAGACTATGATTAAGAATGAGATAATCACCGTAATTAGATATATTTTGTTTTGACATTCCCCCTTGACTAAGTAGTGGGAAAAAATAATAATATCTACGTGGCAATTAGTCGTCTGCTGTAGTCAATCTCCTAATTAATGATCTGTTGTCATCACTCTCGATCTGTTTATACTGATTTCGATTTTGGACATCGATCTTGTGTGATGATGTGTTAATACTTCCCGGTTGGAATATAATCGATCTGTTGATCATTAACTTGCATTTAGATGATCTGGTGTCAATTACCAGTTGGAATTTTACATGATCTGTTCTTCATCAATCTGTACTTTGATGATCTGGTACTAATTCCCTGTTGGAATTTTACTCAATCTGTGACATGTCAATCTGTATTATGTCAATCTGGTCCTCTCTACCAGATTTAACAAACCTAATTTACCACAAAGCATCTTGAATCTTTCTTCTGATAATGCTTTAGTAAGAATGTCTCCTCTCTGTATTTCAGTATGTATTTTCTCGATCTGTACATGCTTTCATTCAACATGATCCCTTATAAAGTGATGTCTCACATCTACATGTTTGCATCTGGTATGTAACACAGGATTCTGTGTGATTGCTATAGCACTTGAGCTATCACAACAAATAGGTATCTCATTGACATCGATCTCATAGTCTTTGAGCTGTTGTTTTAACCAGAGTATTTGTGCACAACAACTTCCAGCTGCCATATATTCAGCTTCTGTGGTTGAAGTGGCAACAAATGTCTGTTTCTTTGAGAACCAAGAGATCAGTTTATTTCCTAAAAACTGACATGTACCAGATGTTGACTTTCTGTCCAACTTGCATCCAGCATAGTCTGAGTCGGTGTATCCAGTTAGCTCAAAGTTGTCTTCACAAGGATACCATAATCCAATGTGAGATGTTCCCTTAAGATATCTTAATATCTTTTTGGCTGCTTCCATGTGAGACTCTTTGGGGTTTGCTTGATATCTTGCATATACTCCTACTGCAAATGTAATGTCAAGTCGACTAGCAGTTAGGTAGAGTAGTGATCCTATGATCCCTCTATATTGAGTAATATTTGCTGGTTTTCCCTCTGGATTAGGATCAATTTTCCCGTTGGTCTGCATTGGAATTTTAACAGGTTTACTGTCTTTGATTCCAAACTTAGTCAGCAGATCGTGAATATACTTTGCTTGATTAATAAAGATGCCATCTGGTAACTGCTTGACCTGGAAACCTAGAAAGAAACTCATTTCGCCCATCATGGACATTTGATACTTATTTTTCATAAGTTCAACAAATTTATCACACAAGTAAGTAGATTGGGATCCAAATATAATATCATCTACATAGATCTGTACTAAAAGGATATTCTCTTTGACTTTGATGATGAACAAAGTCTTGTCAACTGATCCTCTTTTGAATCCAGATTCTAGTAGAAATGTAGACAATGTCTCATACCAAGCTCTAGGGGCTTGTTTTAGACCATTGACTGCTTTTGTCAGTCTGTATACTTTCTAATTTGGATCTGCTTCCTCGAATCCAGGTGGCTGTTCCACATAGACTTCTTCTTCAAGAATACCATTTAGAAAGGCACTTTTGACATCCATCTGGTATACCTTGAATCTTTTGTGTGTAGCATATGCTAAGAACAGCCTTATTGCTTCTAGTCTGGCTACGGGTGCAAATGTTTCATCAAAATCAATGCCTTCTTGTTGATTATAGCCTTTAGCTACTAATCTGGCTTTGTTTCTGACTACTTCGCCATTCTCATCTCGTTTATTTTTGAACACCCATTTTACACCTATTACTCCTTGGTGTTTGGGTCTGTCCACGAGATACCAGACCTCATTTCTTTTGAACTCATTAAGTTCTTCTTGCATTGCTGTTATCCAATCTGCATCTTGTAATGCTTCATTAGCATCAGATGGTTCAATGCGAGACAGATAGCATCTTAATAAGGCACTTTCTCCATGCATTCTTCTTGTCTTTACACGATCTGATGGGTTTCCAACAATCTGTTCTGGTGGATGATCTTGTATCCATCTCCTTCTCCTGGTCATCTCTTCATCAGATATCTCAGGATCAGGTTGATCTGTTGGTTCCTCAAATTCAGTGTGAGCTGTTGATGAAGCTTGGAATGGATTCTCATTTGCTTCCATTTCTGGATTTAGATTTTCAGGTTGTTCATCATCTGCAATGACTGTTTCATTGCTTTCATTTGGTGATCTATTTTCATCAAGTTCATGTTGGATTGTTCCCCCTTGCTGTATGTTTTCATTAGCAATAGGTGGAGTGTTGATCTCTTCATCATCACTTTTTGAGTTCCATATTAGAATATCTTCCAGTAACATCTCATTCATCTTTCTTGTAGTCATCTGGTTTTCTATCTGTTTATCATCTGGTGATATGTACTCAACAATAGACTCATCAAAAACAATATGAGGTGTTACCTCCACAATATGAGAGTTCTTGTTGTAGACTCGATATGCTTTACTGACATCAGAATATCCTAAGAATATTCCAAGATCAGTTTTGCTATCAAAAGTATTCAATTGAGATTTCCCATTATTATGTATGTAACACAGGCAATCGAAAGTGCGAAAGTAAGAGATCTTAGGCTTTCTGTTGTTCCAGATCTCGTATGGTGTCTTTTTATGTCTGAGTGTGATTGATGATTTGTTTTGAGTATAACAGGCTGTGTATATAGCTTCTGTCCAGAACTTCTTTGGTAGATTGGTTGCATTTAGCATAGTACGAGCTGCCTCTTTTAGTGATCTGTTTCGCCTTTCAACAACTCCATTCTGTTGAGGAGTTCTAACAGCTAAAGTTTGATGAGTGATCCCCATCTTATTACAGTATGCTTCAATCGTTTGGTTGAGAAATTTTGTTCCTCGATCTGTTCTGATAGTAGTTATACTCATCTCTTTCTGTTTGGTGACCTTGTGTTGAAAATCAGGAAGGTTGGCCAGAGTCTTTTTCTTCTTTACTAGAAAGATTACCCAGGTGAACCTTGAGTAGTCATCTATGATTACTAAGGTGTACTTTCTTCCATTTATGCTTAGTGGTTTTACTGGTCCAAAAAGATCTAGATGCAAAAGCTCCAGTATTCTTGATGTTGAGTGAGCTGTTTTGCTTGAAAAGGATGATCTGGTTTGCTTTCCAGCTTGACAAGCATCACATATATGATCTTTATCATATACTTGATCTGGTAGTCCTTCCACTAATTTTTCTTTTGCAATCTTGTTGATTGATTTGAAGTTTAGATGACTCAATCTCTTGTGCCATAACCAGCTTGTTTCAGATACAGTTTTAGTGAATAAGCAGGTCTCGATCTGGTTTGTCCATTGGACAATATATAGCATGTCCTGCAATTTTCCGGTAAGGAGTATCTCATCTCCTTCCTTGTTCTTCACAAAACAGTTGTTAGTATCAAAGATGATCTGATTACCATTAGCACAGAATTGACTTACTGAGAACAGATTGTGACTAAGACCCTCAACATACGATACATTTGAGATGGTGGTCTTGCAAACTTTTATGTTTCCATATCCTCTGGTGTACCCTTTTGAGTTACATCCAAAGGTGACCTGTGGTCCTGACTTTTCTATGTAATCTGATAGTAGATTCTTGTCACATGTCATGTGCTTCGAACATCCACTATCTATTATCCAGATTGTTCCTCTTGCTATCTTGTTTCTTCTTGCAGTCTTCTGGTCCTGCAATTAATTAAACTTAGCTACCCTTCAACGTTTGGGTGCTCGGTTATTAGCAAATGTTCCCTTTCGAATCCAGAACATTTTTGGGTTAGGAATAGAAATATAGCAAGTAATAATGTTCCCATCATTATCAACTCTAGACAGGGAATGGAATACAGATGGATGATGTCTCTCTATTCCATCATTCTTCAATCCCTTCTTAATAGGTACTGTCCTGTTGACATTCTTTGCCCTGTTAACATTTTTGGTGGGTAATGTCCTGTTGACATTCTTTTTATGAACATGATCTGTTTCTGTGTAATGAGCTGGTTGATCCTTTGTTTGGTAGTATTGTCTGTACTCGGTCTGTTTTACGATCATCTTCTGGGGATGATCTTTCTCGTTCCTCAGATCTATTACTTGATCTCGTATTTTCTTTCTCTCTGGTACGAAGCTTATGGTTCCCGAAGATTTTTCCGAGTGACCTGGATAACCTAATCCAGATGTGCCTTTTTGCTGCAGACTAATTAGCAGCTTGGCACGTTCATCACTTTTGTAGATCATTTCTTTGCCTTTCTTTATCTTTTCTTCAGCCACGTTGTTTCTGTTGATGAGATCTTTGACCTTTGAGTTTAGTGAGTGAATATCTCTATCTTTTCCCTTGATCTGTTCTTCCAGGTCAGTTACTTGGGCAACGAGTTGGGTGTTAGTTGTGCTCAATATCTGTTCAGATTTCTTCACCCTATCATTTTATTCCACAACCTCTCTAAACAGTCTTTTGATGCTCGAATAGCTCTTGAACATCCCATTAACTTCTTCCCATGAGTATTCGGTTTGATCTTCTATTTCCTGTTCCAGGTCATTATCATTTGAGGAATTGGAATTTCAAGAGTTTACCTCGACTTCATCCAGACTGTTGTCTAGTCCCACATAGCATTCATCCCAACTTTCTTCGTCATTAACATAGAATGCTTCATCATTCTCTGATGAGCTATCTAAAAAATGACTCGAGCTGCTTGATTCTTCTTCAGCTAGCATGGCCTTGCGTTCATATTTGAGTTTTTGATCTCTTTTTGCTCTCAACTCTTCTCTTTGGCTTTTGGACAGATCAGGACAATCTGTTTTGAAGTGACCTGTTAAAACACAACCAAAGCAGGTATAATCTGTTGAGTTAGATGTTTTTGAGGATTTACGCGTCTGTTGTTTTGATTCATCCTTGTTATCAGATTGATCATTGTCACGTTTCTTGTAGAATTTGTTTTTGTTATCTTTGTAGAAACGTCTGAATTTTTTCGATCTGACCTCCATCTTGTCCATGCGTTTAGCAATCATTGCAAATTCTTTTAGTAGTTTGTCATAACCCTTCTCTTCATCTGGTGTGGTGGAATCAGAAGGTTCATCTGTTTTGCTCTTCGCTTTGAAGGCTACTTCTTTGTCCTTCTTTGAGCCGTTTTCTCCCTTTTTGGACAGATGATCCAATCCACGAATTCTTTGAATGTCACATTCATGACTTTCAAGATGATCAAATAGAGCTTCTGTAGAGAGTTCATTGAAGTCAGCACAAAGTGGTTGCATTGCAGCATATATCTCCCAGCTAGGTGGAAGTGCTCTGAGTACTTTCATGTTTTTCTCTCTTTGAGTATATTTTTTCTTATTGAACGCTGATATCTCAAGTAAGATTCCAGAGAATCTCATTTTCATTTGCTCAATGGTCTCGCCTGATTTCATTTTGAATTCATCGTATTTGTTGCAGGCAAGTGACAGCTTGTTCTCAATCATGACTTCTGATCCTAGACACAAGTCTCTTAAGGCTTCCCACATCTCTTTGGCAGTATCCAGATCTTGGATTTTGGCCAGATGTACGCTTTTGACTGTGCTAGATATGATCCATTTAGCAAAGTCATCCAGATTGGCTTCGCGACGTTCCTCCGAAGTGTATTTTCTTGGATCTTTAGGAATTATCTGTGTAGTTACTCCAGTTGAAGTGGTTACCGTCTTTTCTTCAGTGATCTCTAGTGGACCTTCTTCTATTACTTTCCACATCAGATAGTGATGGGCTTTGAGTGCTGTTTTGATTCTGAAACTCCATTCTCGATATCCTTGGATAGAGAATTCTTCACACGCCCTAACAACAGAAGATTCCATAGCAGATAGTATGCACGTGAATGAAAGTAAGTTTTCCTAGATCTATTCAAGTTGACCACGCAGGTATTAACCCTGTGCAACAGAAACAATGGTCTTATGAACCATCGCTCTGATACCACTTGTTGGTCCCGAAAGAGCAAGGTTTGGTGTATGGGGAGGGGGGGGAAATACACCAAATACAAACTTTTCAGTTTACTTTATTATTTGTTAGAGAGTTCAAGCTATTCTTAAACAAGAAATTGCTCGGCAGGTGACTGACCAGATTGATCAACATATCGATACCAGATCAGTTCAAACAGATTGTTCTCCAGTGCAAATGCTTAGACAATAATAAGAGTGATCTTATTACTTTCTAAGTAATGTGTGTGCGGAAATATGGTGGACTTAGTTGGTGCTCTTATATAGAAAACCTTAATGATTAATCAGTTTTGAAAGTGTATCAACCACTCTAAATGAAAAAATTGCGGAAGCTAAAGTAGAAAAAACACGAGATAATTTTTGCGTAGGTTATCAATTAATAACCTACACGGAGGCTTTACGCCCAAAAAGAATAATCAAAAGAGATGTTGAACTATTACAATGTTGAGCACAGTAACAACTACAATACTATTACTAAAACTTCTAAATGTATGCTCTTACAAGTCAAGAAGCATACAGAATCAAAACTATGAATTTAATCTGAAAAATGTGTCTATCTAAAAACGCCTTAACTAAAATGGAAGAATACTATTATTTATAGATAGACTCCACGAGCTTGGATCCATAAGTGTATTTAACTGTTCAGCCCATATCACCACAATTCTCGCAGTTTCTTGTTGTGGTGTTCCGCATATTCGCCTGGAATTTTGGAACTACTTTATTCTGTTGTTGACTCCGAATTTGTGGTAACAGAATTTCACTTAGCATGAAATTCTCAACTGTCTAGTAAGACTTGGTCTTCCCTCAAGTCTTAGTGCTTCCTTCAAGTCATCGTGCATCTGCCAAGTCATCTTTCCACGTGGCTGTCGAGTTGGACGCTAAGTCATCATCAGCTGTTGTGTTGCGTCAAAAACTGGTTCAACACAATATTCCTGTGAAGAACACAAAAATACATGTTTAGGTCAGCATTAAAGATAACATTATATCTTAAATACCTAACAAAATAAGACAAAATCTAGTCAGTTAGGATCGAAACCAATCTGGAAATTGAAACTGCCCTAAGGCCCTAACTAAAATCCTAAAAAAAAAAAAAGAGATGTGGTGGATAGAGGATATGTGGTAAGAGAAATGAGGAGCTACCTGAGGGATGAGGCGAAGGGCTGAACTTGCGCCACTGTTTGATTCTAGTCGAAGAAGAGAGCGACGGGCTACCAAAAGCGACGAACGTCGCCAGAGAGGAAGAAACAGCGAAGAGAACGATGAGGGACAGAGGAGAGCGGACGAGAGAGAGAGAGAGAGAACTGAGAAGTGAACGACGGATGAAGTTCTAGGGGTGGGAATAGAATAGGGTTATTCAACCCTAAGCCTAGAACTAAGTATAGAATTCTCTAGAACTGGGCCCAGTATGGGCCGGGTTGACGGGTTAAGAAATTATTTCTGCTGGGCCAACTTAAATTAAACCTTGGGCTGGAGAAATTAAGTTCGTGTGGGCCGTAGGTGATGTAGCAGATGTGCCTAGGTTAATAACTTAGTGAACTTAGTAGATAAATCTGGATGGGCCAAGTTAGTTAATTGGTTTGGGCTAAATTTTTTACTGAATTGGGTTGCAGTAAATAAGATGTTAATGGGCTACAATGTGGGAAGTTAATTAAAGTGTTGGGCTTACTTGATTAAATTAAATGGGCTAGTTAGCATCTTAAAGATCAAGACTTAATTTAATTGGGCTAAATCCAAGAATAAAATTTTAATACTAGATTAGAAGACTTAATTTATTAATTAGAAATTAATCAATTAAATTAGAATGTAATCGATTAATTAGAATTAAATCATAAGAAATGATTAAATTACAGATTGTGCTTAGAGTATGATAATGGAGATTTATTTAGCCTAATTAGAAATTATTTATCTTGATTTAAAAGACTAAGATATTAATGTAGAAATGTCCTTACTTATTTTACTCAATAATTAATTATTTGGGTATATTAAGCTTCACCACCTTAACCCATTTTAGAAACCATCAAACGACACTCTAGAATTTCAACCCTTAGACTCGTATAATAATCGAGTTTAAAGACCCGAGAATAACTCTCGAAATAATAAAGGAAAATATTTCCTTACACTTAGAAGTATTAGACATACTTGGTAAATGTATCTAAGTATCTTTTTGACGACTTTCATATGTGATTCTTTGGGATTGGCTTGGTATCTGGCACATACTCCGACTGCGAATGTAATATTTGGTCGACTTGTAGTAAGATATAATAGTGAGCCAATAATGCCTCTGTATTGTGTTATATTTGTTGGTTTGCCTTCTGGGTCTGGATCTATCTTCCCGTTGGTCTGCATTGGAATTTTGACTGGTTTACTGTCTTTGACTCCAAATTTAGTGACCAGATCGTTAATGTACTTATCTTGATTCACAAAGATACCATCTGGTAACTGCTTCACCTGCAAACCTAGAAAGAAATTCATCTCTCCCATCATGGACATTTGATATTTTTTTTTCATTAGTTCAGCAAATTTGCCACACAAATAAGCAGATTGTGACCCAAAAATGATATCATCAACATATATCTGGACTAAAAGGATATGTTCTTTGACTTTGATTACAAACAGTATTTTGCCAACAGAACCTCTTCTAAAACCTGATTCCAGCAGGAATGTTGATAATATTTCATACCACGCTCTGGGTGCTTGTTTCAAACCTTAAACAGCTTTAGCTAATCTATATACTTTCTGGTCTGGATTTCCTTCTTCAAATCCAGGTGGTTGCTCAACATATACTTCTTCTTCAAGTATACCATTTAGGAATGCACTTTTAACATCCATCTGGTACACTTTGAATCTCTTGTATGTTGCATATGCTAGGAACAGTCTGATTACTTCCAATCTGGCAACTGGTGCAAAAGTTTCATCAAAATCAATACCTTCTTGTTGACTGTATCCTTTTGCAACTAGTCTGGCTTTGTTTCTGACTACTTTGCCGTTCTCATCTCGTTTATTCTTGAATACCCATTTGACACCTATCACTCCCTGATATTTTGGTCTATCCACTATATACCAAACTTGGTTTCTTTTAAACTCATTGAGTTCTTCTTGCATAGCGATAACCCAGTCTGCATCTTTGAGTGCTTCAGAAGCATAAGATGGTTCAACGCATGATAGATAGCAACTAAGAAGTGCACTTTCTCCATGCATTCTTCTGGTTCTCACTCGATCTGATGGGTTCCCAACAATCTGTTCAGGAGGGTGATTGTCTTGTATCTATCTCCTTCTGCTGGACATCTCTTCTTCTGATATCTCAGGCTCAGGTTCATTTGTTGGGTCCTCAAATTCTGGGTGTGTTGTTGAAGATGCTTGAAAAGGATTTTCAGCTTCTGGTTCTTCAATTTCTTGATTACTATTCCAACCATTTATATCTCTGGAATCTTCTGGTTGATCTTGAGATTGTTCAACATTGTCTCCTTCTGCTAGTTGGTTATCTACTGGTGGAGTCATCGATCTGTCTAGATCCAGAACAATATGTTCTGTTCCCCCTTGTTGTGGGCTTGTTGTATCAGCATTAAATGGAACTTCAATTTCACTCTCTTCTGCTGTATTCCAAATTAGAATGTCTTCTAACAATATTCCTTATGTTCTCTTATCCTCGTTTTGGCTTTGAGTACGTTCATCACCTAACTCTCTGTAATTGATAAAAGATTCATCAAAAACAATATGAGGTGTTACTTCCACAATATGAGTCTTCTTGTTGTAAACCCTATAAGCTTTACTAACATCAGAATATCCTAAGAATATTCCAGGGTCAGCTTTACTATCAAAGGTTTTCAACTGAGATTTCCCATTATTATGAATGTAACACAAACAACCAAAGGTATGAAAATATTGTATCCTGGGCTTTCTATTGTTCCAGAATTCGTATGGTGTCGTTCCGTGTCTAAGGGTAACCATCGATCTGTTCTGTGTATAGCAGGCCGTATAGATGGCTTCTGCCTAAAATTTCTTTGGTAATCTGGTTGCATTAAGCATGGTGCGAGCTGCTTCTTTTAATGATCTGTTCCTTCTTTCAACTACTCCATTCTGTTGAGGTGTTCTTGCTGCAGACGTTTGATGTGTGATTCCCATTTGGTTGCAATAATTCTCAATCTTCTGGTTTAGGAATTCTGTTCCATGATCTGTTCTGATGGTTGTAACAGAAGTTTCCTTTTTCTTGGTGATTTTGTTGAGGAAATTTGGTAGCCTTCCCAATGTCTCTTTCTTCTTATATAAGAAGATTACCCATGTGAATCTTGAATAATCATCAATGATGACCAGAGTGTACTTTCTACCATTTATACTTAATGGCTTGACTGGACCAAATAAGTCTAAATGAAGTAACTCTAAGATTCTAGTGGATGACTGAACTGATTTGCTAGTAAATGATGATCTGGTTTGCTTCCCATCTTGATATGCTTCGCAGATGTGATTCTTGTCATATACTTGATCTGGTAATCCTTCAACTAGTTTCTCAATTGCAATCTTATTGATTGTCTTGAAATTGAGATGACTTAGTCGTTTATGCCATAGCCAACTTGTTTCTTATACTGTCTTATTGACCAGACATGTCTCAATCTGGTTATTCCACTGCACAATATATAATCTGTCCTGCAATTTTCTGGTAAGAAGAGTCCCATCTCCTTCCTTGCTTTTCACAAAACAGTTGTTAGCATAAAAAATAATCTGGTTTCCATTAGCACAAAATTAGCTAACTGAGATCAGATTATGACTAAGGCCCTCAACAAATGATACATTTGAGATTGTGGTCTTGCCAATAATTATATTACCATAGCCTCTGGTGTAGCTTTTTGAGTTACATCCAAAGGTTACCTGTGGTCCTTCTCATTCCACATAGTCTGATATAGCGTTCTTATCACACGTCATGTGTTTTACTCCTTCTCATAGTTCTTCGATCCTGCAATTAATAAATTTTAGCTACCCTTTCAACAAGTGGGTGCTTGGTTTGTAGCAAATGTTCCCTTGAGAATCCAGATTAACTTAGTGTCAGGAACACATATATAGCATGTAATCCTTCTTCCAATATCATCTTTTCTGGTTATGGCTTTGTAGATATAAGGATGATTTCTCTCAATATTGTCCCAATTGATCTTCTTCTTGTTGGTTGAGGAGATCTTGAGTGGTGTCTTCTGCTTCTGATTCTTATTTATTTTCTCATAGTAAGCAGATTGACCCTTCTTCTGATAGTATCGGTTATCTCCTGTTTCCTTCATCATCAACTTCTGGGGTTGATTTTTCTTGTTCTTGATATCCTTGACTTGATCCGGTATGTTCTTCCTTTCAGCAACAAACCGAGTCTCACTGGAATTTCCGTTGTATCCTAGACCAGCTCTCCCCTTCTGTTGCATATCAATGATCATTTCAGCTCGTTCTTGACTTTTGTTGATTTTGCTCATATTCTCCATGTTTTTCTTCAATTTCTCTTCTACTACATCCTTTCTGTGGATCACATCTTTCACCTTGGAATTGAGTGAATATATTTCTGCATCTTTTGTCTTGATCTGTTCTCCAAGACCATTTATTTTTGCAGAGAACTTGGTGTTTGCTTCACTCAAGAACTTCACAGTGTCATTCAGCTTGTCATTTTCCTTTATGACTTCAGAAAACAACTTCTTTATGCTGGTGTAGCTTTTGAACATCTCATTAATTTCATCCCATGTCACTTCTGGTTCATTTTCATTTCCTGAATCATACACAAGTTTATTTGAAGACAGAGAAACATAAGAGTTCACCTCATTCTTTTCGAGTCCATTATCTAGACCCATGTAGCATTCATCCCATTCTTCATCTGTTTCTTCTGCATAAAATGCTTCATCATCTTCTGATGAACTGTCTGTCAGATGACTTGAGCTGCTAGAATCTTCTTCTTCAATCATGGCCTTGCATTGAGCTTTGAGTTTACGATCTCTTTTCGCTCGTAGTTTCTTCTCTTTGACTTTTAGAAAAGTCTGGGCAATCTGTCTTGAAGTGATCTGTTCTCCCACATCCATAACAAGTATAGTCAGTAGAGTTAGTGGTTTTACCATTACTTCTACTTTCTGCTTTGTCGTCAGATTGTTCTGCATCTTTGTTCTTCTGGTATATACTTTTATTATCTTTGTAGAACCTTCGATACTTTCTTGATCTGATTTCCATCTTGTCCATCCTCTTGGCAATCTTTGAAAATTCTTTGAGCAGTTTATCATAACCTCCTTCTTCTGGTGTAGCAAATGGTTATGATTCATCTGTTTTGCACTTCACTTTGAAGGCAATCTCTTTCTCTTTCTTTGAGCTGTTTTCAATCTTCTTGCTGGAGGAATGATATGATCCATGTATCCTTCTGATGTCACATTCATGAACAGCCAGATGATCAAATAAATAAAGCTTCCACGGACAAATCATTGAAATTAGCACGTAGTGGTTGCATTGCTGAATAAGTCTCCCAGCTTGGTGGTAATGCTCTGAGAATCTTAAGATTCTTCTCTCTCTGTGTATACTTGTTTTTATTGAAGGCAGAGACTTCAAGTAACACTTCTATGAACCTGTTCTTCATCTGCTCGATGGTTTCTCCAGATTTCATCTTGAATTCATCGAACTTGTTGCATGCTCAAGACAACTTGTTCTCGATCATTGCTTCAGAAGCTAGACTTAGTTCTCTCAAGGCTTCCCACATCTCTTTGGTTGTGTCAAGATCTTGGATCGTAGCCAGATGAACTCCTTTTACAGTACTGGGGATAACTCCTTTGGCAAAGTCATCAAGATTTTCTTCTCTTCTTTCTTCAGATGTGTACTTTCTGGGATCTTTTAGTACATCCTCCTTGACCACTCCAGTTTCAGTGATACGGGTTGTTTCTTCGGAAATGACTAATGGCCCTTCTTCAATCACTTTCCACATCAACCAGTGATGAGCTTTGAGGCACATCTTGATTCTTAAACTCCACTCTCTATATCCTTGGATGGAGAATTCTTCACATGCCCTGATAACAGATGATTCCATAATGACAGATAGGATGCAGGTGAATGAAAAGAGGTTTTCTAGATCTATTCAAGTTGACCACGCCAATTTCACTCTTGTGAAAACAGAAACAATGGTCTTATGAACCACTGCTCTGATACCACTTGTTGGTCCCAGAAGAGCAAGGTTTGGTGTATGGGGGGGGGGGAATACAACAAATACAAACCTTTCTAGCTACTTGACTAATTAGATAAGAGAGATTTAAGCTTTCTGTAAAGCAGATCGCTATAAATGACAGACCAGATCGATTATCAGAGATTCTCTTTGTTTAGAAAATCTTTTCAAAACTTAACCAAATATTTAACAGATTGATTAAGAATGCAGTTTTGAATGAGAGTGTATGTTAGTGAATAAAACAACTGGAATATAAAATTCAGAAAGTAAATAACACAATTATTTTTACGTGGTTCGGGAAATCCCCTATGTCCACGGTCTAATCCAAACTAGATTAGATATCCAATACTAGGATACTCTTCTTGTTTATACTCGCTGAGAAGGAGCCACAAGTTTGAGACACAATCTGGTCGAAACTTATGCACGAATAAGGGTCGTGTCCCTTTACAACTTATAGAAAACTACTGTAAATTGGATCTCTTCACGTTAATCCACTAGAAAACTACAAGCTAGCAAAGATCTCCTTCTTTCTTTCTCGATAAGACAGACTCGAATCGAGGTGTGATTACGATCACGAGCGGTTCAGAACACAATCTAGTGAGTAGAAATCTTCTCTTAGTAAATGCTTTGATGGTTGAGATGATTTCTGAGGAGAGTAACAACTTGTAGATGGTAGATGATCTTCGTATGTTTTTCACTCTTGCATATTCTGCCAGTCTTTGTTCCGAGCTTTTATAGGTGTAGAATTTGAAATTCTAACCGTTGAGCTTGATTGGTTTGAAGTTAATGTGATTTCGCCAATCAAGAGTAGTGAATCCCTAATTTGTCTCCTCTTGCCTTCTAAAAGGTTGACAGAATCTTCTAGATATGGTAAGCAGATCGTTTGACAGATACTGCTTTCCTTTTTCTAGTTTTGATTGATTCTCTTCCTTCTATGGTACGAGAGACGTAGCTCAGGTTTTGAGATTCACCAATAATTAGTCGATATCATCTGGTTTCAGCATTTGAATGTCGATCTAGTTGTAGGCGTTCTGGTCGAAGTTGATCTGGTCAAGATTGATCTGGTTGAGCACAAGTTGATATCGATCTGGTCATAGTTGATCTGGCTGAACATAATCTGGTTGAAGTTGATCTGGTCTAACACGATCTGGTTGAAGTTGATATGGTCCAACACGATCTGGTTGAAGTTGATCTGGTCCAACATGATCTGGTTGAAGTTGATCTGGTCCAACACGATCTGGTTGAAGTTGATCTGGTCCAACACGATCTTGTTGAAGTTGATTTGGTCCAACACGATCTGGTTGAAGTTGATATGGTTCACCACGATCTGGTTGAAGTTGATCTGGTTGACCATCTGATCAAACATAAATTTACTTTAAGGAGGGTTGATTCTGCTGAATGTTCTGGTGAGAGTATATGTTTTGTTCTGTTGAATCTTTCTGCTTGCTTCTGTCTATTTTAACGTACTGGTCCTATTGACTAAACACGACATAATGACTTTTATTGGCTGAAGTCCTTTACAAGATAAGTCTTTTCCAAGACAAAACAGGGATCAGATCTCCTATCAGATACACTTTATATATTAGTGTTCTATTATATATGGAGCAGATCAAAGTAACCCAGAACATGAATAAATCTAAGTGTGTTTTCGAGAGAACATCATCAAAACTAATTTTATTTGCGGGGTTCCCAACAGTAGGTTCCTTTAGGAAGTATCTGTTCATGATAAATCCTTGCTTTATTAGCTCCCAATCTTTCTGATCTGATTCTTGTACCCAAATGTCCTTGGGTGTGTTCTTCTGTAGAGATATATTCCATGTGGTGAATGGCTTCTTCTTCTGCTTTCTTGATTGGGTGGTAGACTGTGATGATTGTTGTTGTGAGCGTTCTGATGAGGGTGGAGAGAAAGGTGTCTGATAAGATTTCTCTCTGGCCTCTTGTGCTGCCAGCTTCCTTTCTCATTCTGCTTGCTCCTTATAGAATTGTGCCCGAAAGATTGGGTCACAAGCTTGTTCACTACTTACTCCAAACAGGAGTATCTCATCAATTTGTTCTCTCTCGTCAATAGGTGTGCCCGAAAGATTGGGTCCCAAGCTTGTTCACTACTTACTCCAAATAGGAGTAGCTCAGTAATCTATTCTCCCTCGCCAATAGGTTTCTTGCCTTTGTCACGTACTGTTTGTTGTTGTTGTTGTTGTTGTTGACTTTGATCTGGTTCAATAGTAGGATCAACCCTTGGTGGTATTGTGGGCTTCTCCATGGTTTGTTGAACCTGTGCTTCTCTTTGTGATCGTTCTGGTGGACCTTGATCTGGTTCACCTTGATCTATTACATCCTTTCTTTTGCCATCTCCTCCTTTATCAGACTTCAACTTTTCCCCCTTTTTGACATCATCAAATACTGACTTGATGAGTGTACGAAGGGAGTCAATCTTGGCCTTCTTCTCCTCCATCTTCTGTTCTGCATCTGCTTGGAAACTTAACAGGAGTGTGACAGTCTGTTCTGTTACATCTAGCTTTCTCTCTAGGCGGCTGTTCATAGTGGAGAGAGTGGTGTCGTAGGTATTCTGAAGATCCTCTACTTTCATCAGCCTTGTGTTCTGGTGTTCGTATTCTGTGGGGTTTGGATAGAGCAGATCCTCCAGAACTTGAACTTGATTGGCTTTCATAATTTCCACAAACTTCTCCTTCTCGAAGGCAGCAAGTTTGGCATGCATATCGATGGTAGTGGCCTCCTTCACATCAACAGTAATCGCAGCAGTTTCACTCTTCACAGCTTCATCAATGCGCTCTTTCTCTTTGGCGAGCATATTTGTTACCAGAGCTTGAACTTTCTGTGTTTGTTTCTCCACTGCCTCTACCCTCTGGTCAGTCTTCTTTCGAGCTCCTTCAGCAGCTTCTCTGTCATCATCGATCTTTTTATTTAGCTCTTTGTTGAGATCTCGCAACTTGCGGCGCAGATCTTTATCCATATCGTTGGCGTAATCCTTCTGGTGTTGATTGAAATTAACAAGGATTTGAGTAGCCTTTGCTTGTATGTCGTTGCAGCTATCGTTCATGTGGTCTTGAACTCTGAGAGTGATCAAGTTGTCTATCTGGTAGTTGTTAAATGTCTTGGTCTCCCTCTCCAGCAATTCCTCCATTTCATAGAATCTGACATCCTTCTTCAGCTTCTGGGCAACTCCACGAGTGAAAATCTTTTTTGTGGGTTCCCCTTCAATGGATTGACCTACTGGTTCTTCATCTACTGGGTCCAGATGAATGATGGGAGTCTTCTTCTTCCTCTTCTTGGGTTTCTCTGCCTCTTGAGTGGCTTTCTTCCTCTGGGTGGCTATCTGTTGAGTTGGTTGTACGGTGGCTGCTTCATCTAGGTGGCTTGCTGCACCAGATGTGGTGGGCTTCTCCGTCTGGTCACCTCCTTGACCACCCATGTCCACATCTGGATCAACCTCATCATCTGATCCTTTCACACTTGTATAAAAGTCCATTCTATCAGTATAGAAGGACTTGAGATCGATTTCCAACAGCCTGGCCTCATGCTTCATGATGGCCAATATGAGCTGGTTGTATTCTCTTCTGACTTCACTAACAGAACTTGTTTGAAGTAAACTTAGTAATGTGGCTTCTTCTTTCTTCAATTCTTCCATCGATCTGGTTTGGAGGAGGGCGTCAAACATGTAGTACTCGCTGTCCTTGACCAAAAAGTAAAATTTTACTCTCTGTGCTGCTCCAAGGCTTTTAGGCACCAGATGGATGCCTTGAAAGTCTTTGCACACGGAGTGGTCTGCCTCATTCTCTAGTAATTGAATGACAACGGAAGCTTGCTTTCTCTTCTCTTCCTCCTCATCGATATCCTCATCTTCTTCTTCATCCTCCTCACTTATTCTCTGCATACGGTCTGGTGAGGGTGTAACACTTCTAGCTGGGGAGAAGTATTTGCCCTGGTTGGGGTCAAAGCTGGATTCTGGTTGCACAAAATGAGGTTCTTTTGTTGCAAGTTTGGCTTCCTCCGTTTGCTGAGGGATGGAGCTCTCTGGTTGTGGGACTGATGCTTTTGGTTGGTGGATGGCAGTCTCAGGTTGGGCCTCTCCAGCTGGTGGTGGAGATTCATGAACCTTCCTCAACCTTCTTCTCTTCTGCTTTGGTTGTTGAGTAGTGGTGGATCTATATGTGCCAATAGAACTTGCCCTCTTGGCACGTGGTTTTCTTTGTGTTGTCTCCTTCTAGAGTTTCTCTTTTGCAGCTTTCTCCTTCTTCTCACCAACTTTGGTAGGTGGTATCTAAATGGGATTGGCGCTTCCCATTTCTAGCAGTGCAGCATGGTGCACTTCGTCAGTGACTTTGTTGAAGAGAGCTGGAGTTATTCCGAGGGACATCTAAATTTCATGTTGATCCTTGGGATCAGCATAGTGATGTAGGTGGGAACGCCATGGGACGGGCGTCTGAGATGGTGTGTCCATGGTTACGGTATCCCGCTAATGCCTATTTGGGTATGCTGGAGTAAGCATGGTCCCGCAAGGGGGATAGGGGAGTGAGTAACCCTTACCGTTTGGGATGAAAAGGTATGTTAGGAAAAGTTTCGGTGGCTATGTGACGATTAAAAAGGGGGCTGCCTGAGTGATGCGTTTGGGTGGTAGGAGTAAAACCTCATTAGTACAACGAACAACTTTGCACCAATGATCAAGACATAAGTCAAGACTCAAGGATTCTAACCCAAGTCAAGTTGATTTCTTATTTAACTCTCTTAGTATTTTCTTTTCAGTTACTTACTTTTACAACACTTTATATTCTTCTTGATTACAACTTCTTGCCCAAGGAAAGACCTGACTCAAAACCCCGAATTGTTATATCGAGAGAGGAATCCACCAACTCCTTGTGGGATCGACCCTGTACTTGCCACTAGCGGAACCTAGTGTAGAGTGTAGGTATTATAAATTTATCATGACCGGAGTGATAACAGCTGAGCTCTGTCAGATTGGAGCCGTTGCCGGGGAGTTGCGTCTTCCAGAATTTCTCTCTCACCTTGACTCAGGTGTTGTCCACGGTGTATGCTTCGACCAAATCTTAAAGGAAAACTCGAAGACGTTTGGTTTGATCCAGAGATTGATAGAAACGCTAGGAGAAGGAGAGGCAGACTGTTGATCCCAAAAGAGCAAGGTTTGGTGTATAGGGGGGGAATACACCAAATGCAAACTTTTAAGTTTACTTGACTAATTTCTTAGAGAGTTTAAGCTTTCTGTAGGCAAATTGCTTAGTTGTGACAAACCAGATCGATGACCAGATCGATCTTATTCTGTCCAGACATAAACTCTCTGGTGAATAACACTTGGCAGAGATCAAGAGTAATCTTGTTCCCTAACAGAGCGTTGTGTGCAGAATATGGTGGACTTAGTCGATGCTCTTGTTTAGAAAATATTTGTAAATCTTAACCGAATATTTAGCAGATTGATTAAGAATGCAGATTGCATGGATGTACTGGTTAGTGAATAAAACAACTGAAATTTAAAATGCAGAAAATAAATAACACAGTTGTTTTTACGTGGTTCGGGAAACCTCCTACGTTCACGATCCAATCCAAACTGGATTAGATATCCACTACTAGGATATTCTTCTTATTTATACTCGCTGAGAACGAGCCACAAGTTTCAAGTACAATCTGTTTGAAACTTATGTACGAATAAAGGTCGTGTCCCTTTACAACTTACAATATGCAACTGCAATAGGATATCTTCATGTTAATCCACTAGAAAACTTCTAGCTAACAAAGCTATCTTCCTTCTCCTTCTCGATACGATAGACTTGAATCGAGTTGGTGTGATTTCGATCACGAACGGCTTAGAACACGATCTTGTGAGTAGAAATCTCCTCAAGTAATTTCTTTGATAAGTGAGTTGATTTCTGAGCAGAGTAACAGCTTGTTGATCGTTGATAATAGTCTTGTACTCTTCCAGTCTTGGTTCTAAGCTTTTATAGATGTAGAATTTGAAATTCTAACCGTTGGACTTGATTGGCTTTGAAATAAATGTAGTTACCAATTAAGAGATGTGAATCCCTGATTTATCTCTTCTTACCTTCGGAAAGTCTTGACCAAATCTTCAATAATTATGGAAAGCAGATCATTGATAGATGTTTCTTTCCTTCTTCGCGCGTTTGATTCTCCTTCCAAATTTGATCTCCAAAAGAAAATTTTTCTTTCTCCATAAGATTTGCTGACGTGGCAAGTAGTTTGGGACTCTCATCAGTTAATCTGGTCAAACAAGCGAGTACCAGTTAACTGGATCTGATCTGGTGTCATCTGGTTTAAAACAACGATCTGGTCACAGCCAGATTGATATCGATCTGGTCTTCAAGAAATATGCTCCAGAGCATGGTAGAATTTTCTATGAGTGATTTGATAGAAATAGATCGAGTGACCATATGATGGATCATCTGTTTGCTGGTGGTCTGCTATTGATCTGGTCCACGAACAAAGGAAAACGAATGATTTCTATAGGATGAGATCCTTTACATTCCAAGTCATTTTCTAATTTGGACAAAGATCGTGTTCTCTATCAGATTCACTTTATATTATAGTGATTTGGTATATGTGGAACAGATTAAGACTTAGCAAAACAGAATGAACTCTAAGTGTGTTTCGAGAGAACATCATCAAAACTTAAATATTGAGGGGTTCCGAACAATTTCTCCCTTTTTGATGATGTCGAAACCACACTTTACAAAATAACCCTAAGTAAAAGCTTTAAGCATGATCTGGTTTTAAATAACCAGAAGGATTTACAGATTGTTATTAAGTGTTATAACAATCAAAAAGCATTAACAATGATTATGGACAATGAGATTTTGTCTTCAGAAAATCCACATGTATATATATTAGATTGTGAACGAGTGGAGTACATGGAGATAACAAAAGAAAGACATATAGCAACACGTAAGAAAACAGATGGAATAAAAGATAAGAAGAATCTGTGAGAACCATCTGACAGCTCCACCTTTCTTTATTTTCTCAAGCTGTGCATCGGAGACTAGCTGAATACTTTCATAAATTCCATCTCTGACTCCGGCATAGTTAGGATCATGGTTGTCAATTTTGTATCCCTTGATCTTAGCTAGCTGGTTGATGTAATTTAGAATGTACGTTTTTTCTGGTATGTTGCTCCCTGGGATCATTGGACATGCCATATACTCCTTTACAGGTGCCTTCATTTGGATTTTAACGTTCTGGGCAGCCAAATCTGATCATTTCTATCAGTTCTTTATCTCCAAAGTTTTTTAAGTATCTGTTGAAGTCATCATCTGGTGTGGACTCTGAGTAGGTAGGCTCTTTTAGAAAATATCGATTCATGATGAACCCTTGTTTTACCAACTCCTAGTCCTTCTGATCTCCCTTTGGAACCCATACATCCTTGGGTGTCTTCTTTTGTAGAGTAAGGTTCCAGGCAGTAAATGGCTTCTTTTTCTTCTTTCTAGATTGAGTGGTAGATTTAGATGACTGTTGTTGTGAGCGTTCTGATGAAGGAGGTGAGAGAGGTGTATGGTAGGACTTTTCTCTAGCTTCCTGTGCTGCTAGCTTCCTCTCACATTCTCCTTGTTCCTTATAAAATTGTGCCCGAAAGATAGGGTCACAAGCTTGTTCTTGGCTAACCCCAAACAGCAGCAGCTCTGCTATCTGATCTCCTTCATCAATAGGCTTCTTCTTGTTCTGGTTGTTATTCTGTTGTAACCTTTTCTTTCTTCTGGCCATCTCCCTTGCCAGATTTAAACTTTTCCACCTTTTCGACATCATCAAAGATTGTCTTGATGAGTGTACGAAGGGAGTCTATTTTTGCCTTCATGGCCTCCATCTTCTCCTCTGCATTCATCTTGAAACCTAGCAGCATGTTTACTGTCTGATCTGTGGCATCGAGCTTCCTCTCGAGTCAGTTGTTCATTGTAGAGACAGTAGCATCATAGGTTTGCTGGAGGTCTTCCACCTTACTCAGTCTGGTGTTCTGGTTCTCATACTCTGTAGGGTTGGGGTAGAGTAAGGCATCCAGTACACTGACTTGATTGGCCGTCATGAGTTCCACAAACTTCTCTTTCTAAAAGGCAGCAAGTTTGGCATGGACATCAAGGGAAGTGGCCTCCTTTACCTCAGCAGTAATTGCAGTAGCTTGGCTCTTCACAACAGTATCAATGGTTTCTTTCTGCTTCGCCATCATGTCAGTGACTAGAGTATGGACTGTCTGTGTTCTCTTTTCAACCACCTCTAGTCGCAGATCAAGCTTTTCCTTAGCTGTTTCTGCAGCCTCTCTATCGTCATCCATCTTCTTGTTGAGTTCTTTGTTCTGATGTCTCTATTTGTGACGCAAATCCAGATCCATATCATTGACATAGTCTTTCTGGTGCTGATTAAAGTCAGCCAGGACTTGAGTGGCTTTTGTTTGTATGTTGTTGCAAACATCAGTGAGCTGGTTTTCAATACGGAGAGTGATCAAATTATCGATCTGGTAGTTGTTGAATATCTTTGTCTCCCTCTCTAGTATCTCTTCCAGCCTGTAGAATCGAGCATCTTTCACTTCAATAGATTGTCCCACTAGTTCTTCATCTACTGGATCTATATGAATACCAGGGATCTTGTTCTTTCGCTTCTTTGGTGTTTCTGCCGCTTGTGTGTGTTGATCTGGTATGGCCTCTGTGGTTTATTGTTCTGGTGGTACTTTCTTAGTCTGGTCTGCTCCCATCTCCACATCGTGATCAAGTTCATCGACCGATCCACGAACACTTGTGTAAAAGTCCATTCTTTCATTATAGAATGACTCGAGGTCGATCTGTAGCACCTTGGCTTCATGTTTCATCATAGCCAGTATGAGTTGATGGTATTCGCTTCGAACCTCGCTAACAGTACTAGCTTGTAGTAAGCTCAGCATGGTGGCTTCTTCTTTCTTCAGCTCTTCCATTGATCTGGTCTGGAGCAGAGCGTCGAAAATGTAGTACTCGCTGTTCTTGACCAGCAAGTAAAATTTGACTCTTTTGGTTTCTCCAAGACTCTCTGGAAGTAGACGGATGCCTGGAAAATGTTGAATAACAGAGTGATCTGCTTCACTTTCCAACAAGTGAATAACACTTTCTGCCTGCCTATTTTTCTCCGCCTCTTCATCAACCTCTTCATCCTCTTCTTCATCTTCCTCAATAATTCTCTGCATCCTGTCTGGTGAGGGTGTTGCTGTTCTGGCAGGTGAGAAATCTCTATCCTAGTTAGTATTGAAGCTGGATTCTGGTTCAACAAATTTTGGCTCCTCAGTGTGTGGAGGAATGGGACTGTCTGGTTGTTGAGCCTCCTCAGCTTGCTGTGGACTAATCCATTCTGGTTGAGGATTCTCTGGTTCTGGTTGATGAGTGTCCGTATCATGTTGTGTGTCTTCGGTGGGTGGTGGAGAATCATGTACTTTCCTCAATCGTCGCCTTTTCAACTTTGGCTGGTGAGTTGTTGTAGAAGTGTCTGTATTGATGGAGCTGGCTCTCTTGATAGGTGGTTTACGTGGGGCTTTCTCCTTCTGCAATTTTTCTTTTGATGCCTTCTCTTTCTGTTTCTCCATCGCTCTGGCTGGTGGTATCCAGATTGGATTTGAACCACCCATTTCCAGTAGTGCAACATGGTGCACTTCGTCAGTAACCTTGTTAAACAAGGCTGGTGTACATCCCAAGGACATTTCTATTTGGTGTAGGTCCTTAGGGATTGTAAATCTGGTGTTGAACTCTGTGGCATCCTCCCACACCTTCTGCTTGAAGCTTTTCCTACCATGAAGCTAATCTTGGTAGAATGCCTCAGATGCCTTCTCACCTCCATAGAGACACCATTCCCTCTGGTGTCTTTGGTGTATTTCACGAGCTTGGCCTCCTTTGCCAATAGGTCAAACAAAATTCTGCTCCAGTTGATTTTTAGATTAAGGACAACAGTGTTGGTCCCGAAAGAGCAAGGTTTGGTGTATGGGGGGGGGGAATACACCAAATACAAACTTTTCAGTTTACTTGACTAATTAAGGAGAGAGACTTAAGCATTCTGGATTACAGATTGCTCAACGTGACAGACCAGATTGACTATCTAATCAATCTTATTCTATCTAGGCAGAATCTCTCAAGTGAGTATTACAAAGCAGAAAGTAAGAGTGATCTTATTTTCTAACAGTGTATTGTGTGCGGAATAATGGTGGACTTAGTCGGTGCTCTTTGGTTAGAAAGCCTTTCAAATCTTAGTCGAGTATTTAGAGAATTGATTAAGAATGCAGTTTGTATGAGAGTGACATATAGTGAATAAAACAACTGGAATGAAAATGCAGAAAGTAAATAACACAGTTATTTTACGTGGTTCGGGAAACCCCCTACGTCCACGGTCTAATCCAAACTGGATTAGATATCCACTACTAGGATACTCTCTTATTTATACTCGCTGAGAACGAGCCACAAGTTTCAATTACAAAGCAGATTGAAACTTATGCACGAATAAGGGTCGTGTCCCTTTACAACTTACAGAAAACTACTGTAAAACAGGATTCCTTCACGTTAATCCACTAGAAAACTACTAGCTAGCAAAGATCTCCTTCCTCTCTCGATAAGACAGACTTGAATCAAGGTGTGATTGCGATCACGAACGGTTTGAAGCTTTTGTCTGATGTAAGATTGAATGCTTGAGAATGTTGTAGTGATGTATTGCTAACTATCATCAGACTTTAAATCTCCAAACATATATAGGCTTTGAATTTTGAAATTCTAGCCGTTTGTTGATTGGCGTGATTTGATTTGTGGATTGCCAATCAATCATATCTCTTCTTTCCTTGTAGGGTCGTTGACTGAATCTTCTATGAATGGAAAGCAGATCAACAGTGATTACTTTCCTTCTTCGTGTCAATCAGTGATTCTCTTTCCAATTCTCGATGGATGAACTTTAATATTGACATGGTAAGAGATATGATGAGAGAGGCATTGTCATCTGGTGGTTTTGATAGCTCTATTGATCTGTTACCATCATTGACAGGTTTGGTTCAACTCTTTCTGTTTTGGTTGGAACCTTCTGGTTACGCCCTTTCTGGTTTTAATGCCTTTCTGGTTGAACACTGGTTGAGTACTTTCTGGTTGACCAACTTTCTGTTAAAGTTGATTTGCTCCAACTTTCTGTTCGAGACTTGCTGCTTCAATTTTCTGTCTAAGACTTGCTGGTTCAGCTTTCTGTTAAAGACTTGCTGGTTCAGCTTTCTGTCTAAGACTTGCTGGTTCAGCTTTTTGTTAAAGAATTGCTGGTTCAGCTTTCTGTCTAAGACTTGCTGGTTCAGCTTTCTGTTAAAAACTTGCTGGTTCAGCTTTCTGTTACTTAGAATTGCTTCAGATTTCATCTGTTACAAAGAGACAAAATAGAAATAATACAGAACATGAATAATATCAAGTGTGTTTTCGAGATAACATCATCAAAACTTAAATTATCTGTGGGGTTCCCAACAATTTCCCCCTTTTTGATGATGTCGAAACCACACTTAATCAGCGTAACCAAATTAACATGTATCATGTTCTGGATAGATTAGCCAATTGTTATTTAAGTTAAATAACAATAAATAACAATAAAGATTCTGGACAATAAGATTTTGTCTTTAGAAAACTCCACATCAATAGATATCAGATCAATAAGTACAAGTGGACAACATTAATAACAGAGAGCAAAAACAGAAGGTAATAATAAGGATCTGTCTAAGAAAACCATCTGGCTGCACCGCCCTTCTTCATCTTCTCTCTCTGCGCATCAGATACTAACTGGATGCTCTCATAGATCTCGTCTCTTACTCTGGCATAGTTCGGGTCATGATTATCGATTTTGTAGCCCTTGATCTTGGCCAGCTAGTTGATGTAGCTCAGAATGTATGTCTTGTCAGGAATGTTGCTGCCAGGTATTGTTGGGCACACCATGAACTCCTTCTCCGGGGCCTTGAGCTGAATTTTAGCATCAGAAGCAGCTGTTCTGATCCTCTGTATGAGACCCTGGTCACTAAAATTCTCCAGATATCGATTAAAATCTTCATCTAGGGTAGACTCTGAGTATGTAGGCTCCTTCAAAAAGTATCTGTTTAAAATGAAACCTTGCTTGACCTTTTCCCAATCATTTTGGTCACCCTCTGGAACCCATGCATCATTCGGTGTTTTCTTCTGTAGGGATAGGTTCCATGAGAATGGTTTCTTCTTCTTCTTTTTGGACTGGGTGGTTGATTGTGATGACTGCTGATGTGAGCGTTCAGCAGATGATGGGGATGAGAAAGGTGTTTGGAATGACTTTTCCTTGGCTTCCTATGCTGCTATCTTCCTCTCTCTCTCTGCCTGATCTTTGTAAAACTGAGCTCTGAATATTGGGTCACATGCCTGCTCCATGCTGACTCCAAATAACAGTAATTCAGCAATCTGGTCTCCTTCATCCACTGGTTTCTTTCCTTTGTCCATGGGGATCTGAGGTGCTGGGTGAGCTTGTTCTGTTCCAAGTAGAGTGGAGTCAGGTCTTGGAGGTGTAGTAGGTCTGGGTTGAGTTGGTGCTGGTGTTTCTGTTGCAATTTCCACCTCCACCTCTTCTTTCCTCAAGCTCTTGCTGTCTTTGCTCCCTTTGCTTTCTGAATTTTCCCCCTTTTTGACATCATCAAAGAGGGTAGTAATAAGTGTACGCAGAGAGGCAATCTCCTCTTTCATTTTCTCCATTTTGTCTTCAGCGTCAGCCTTGTACCCGAGCAACAGATTAACTGTCTGGTCAGTCGCATTTAGTTTCTGCTCGAGCTTGCTGTTCATTGTTGACAATGTTTTGTCATAAGTCTCTTGAAGTTCTTCGATAGCAGTGAGGCGGTTGCTCTGGTTCCCAAATTCATCTGGGTTCGGATAAAGAAGATCATTTAACACATCCATTTGATGTTTCTGCATCAACTCCACAAATTTCTCTTTTTCAAATAAGGCGAATTGAGAGTGGATGGATAGATCAGAATCTTCCTTCATCTGAGCAGCAAGTTGAGTTGCTTTCTTTTCTACAGCAGCAACAATTGTTTCTTGTTGTTTTGCCAACAGATCAGCAACAAGAGCAGTTGTCTTCTGATTTTTCTCTTCAATGCTGTCAAGACAAAGAGTGAACTTGTTTTGTTCTGCTTCATTCTGTAGCCTGTCATCATCTATCTTTTTGTCTAGCTCCTTTCTGACTGTTCGAAGTTTTCTGCGTATGTCTTCATCCATGTCATTGACGTACTCTTTCTGATGCTTGTTGAAATCAGTGAGTATTTGTGTTGCCTTCTCTTGAAGTAAATTGCAGATATCAGTCATCTGATCTTCAACTCGAAGGGTGATCAGATTGTCCAATTGGTAGTTGTTGAAGGTTTTGGGTTATCTCTCCAAGATTTCTTCCATGGTGTAGAAGTTGACATGTTTCTTCAGCTTCTGTGCAGCACCTTGAGTGTATATTTCATTGCTCGGTTCGCCACCAATAGTCTGGCCTACTGGTTCATCATCACTTGAGTCAAGGTCGATGATTGGTGTTTTCTTGGTAGGTTTCTTGGATGAAGCTTCTTCGTGCTCTGGTTGAGGTGGTTGTTCTGTTGGTGCTGCTTCGTCCATCTGGACTTCAGGGTGTGTTGTCTGCAGAGTGATGTTCAACTTTTCTGCTTCATGTTGCATCAACTCAGAAATTAGATGTTGGTATTCTGCTCTCACTTCTTGAACAGTGGAGACTTGAAGCAGACTGAGAAGAGTTGCCTCTTCTTTCTTTAAGTCTTCGATTGTTTTGATTTGGAGCAGGGCATCAAAAATATAATACTCGTTGTCCTTGACCAGCAAGTAAAATTTTGCGCGTCTTGCTACTCCCAAGCTTTCTGGAAGCAAGTTAATGCTAGGAAACTCTTGAAGGACAGAGTGTTCTGCTTCATTCTCAAGCAGATTAATAACACTCTCTGCCTGTCGTTTCCTCTCTTCCTCCTCGTCTGCAGACTCTCCTTCCTCGTCATCCTCACTGATTCTCTCCATTCTGTTTGGTGAGGGTGTGGGTGTTCTGGCAGGAGAGAAGTCTTTCTCTTGATATGGATGAGAGCTTGATTCAGGTTCCACATCAGCAGCTGGGATCTCTACTTGTTCTGCTGCGGCTTGTGGTGCCTCTGCTTCTTGTTCTGTGGGTGTGTGTTCTGGCATATCTGACTGTTCTGCTGTATCTGCTGGTGGTGGAGAAGGCTCTTGTACTTTCTGTAGTCGACGTTTCTTTTGTTTGGGCTGCGATGCTGATGTTTCTGTTTCAACAGAGCTTCCTCGTTTACGAGTTGTCTTTTCTTTTACCACTCTCTCCTTGGGAACTTTCTCTTTCTTCTTTTCAACACCTTTAGTAGGTGGTATCCATGTAGGGTTAGAACTACCCATTTCCAAAGCTGCTACCCGGTGCACCTCATCAGGTATTTTGTTGAAAAATTATGGTGAGAGTCCCAAAGACATTTCAAGCTGATGTTGATCTTTCGGTATGGAGAGACTGGTGTTGAATTCCATAGCATCATCCCAGACTTTCTGCTTAAAAAATCGTTCCACCATCAGACTGATCTTGGTGGAATGTCGTAGATTTCTTCTAACTTCCACTGAAGTTCCTCTGCCTCTGCTATCCTTGGTGTATGTGACAAATTTAGCTTCCTTAGCCATTAATTCAAACAGTATTCTGCTCCAGTTGACTCAGAGATTTAAGACAACTGCCGTGAGAATTCGAAATTTCTTAGGAGTTACTTGATCATACGATCCACTATGGTTGAGAAAAATTCTCTGGATCATTTCGAGTAGTAACTTGAAGCCCGGATGGAGTAAGGCACGCTGAAACATTCTTCCAGTGTACTTGATCGGTATCACCATCACTATTTCCACTGCTTCTTGCAGTTGCGCAGGAGTGATATCATCTAATGTTAAACCTTCATCTTTCAACCGATACGTCTGGTTGATCATTTCGATGACATTGTATGGTGTTTTGCTAGTTCTATCACCGATTGGCATCAACACATTGGCTTCAAAGCCATGTTTATCATTCTGCCATGTTAGATAGAATGAAGCCACTTGTTTTGCCAAAAATGTGTTGGGATGAGAAGTGACAATATTGCAAAAACCTAATACCATAAGAACATACAGAGCAAGTATATGTATATTCATCAGTTTATATGAACAAGTATAAATATCCACATCTAAGCAGTTTATTAGAAGGAAGGTCACGGTGTAGGCAGTTCATAAGAGAGTAATAATGAAAGCAAGATGAAGATATAAGGAATATTAATAAATTCAAAAAACCTTTGCAGCGAGTAACAATGGCAAAAATTTCTTCAAGTTTTCGAAATCCGTGAGATTCAAACACAGCATATGGTTCAGGTGAAAGGAACTTTTGAACCTCGGACACATGTTGAAGAAATAGAGAGGTTTGGGGTGCCATGATCAAACGTAAGATGTTTTTGAAAGAGTTTTGCAGAGGAAACAAGTCGAGATAATCTTAAGTGCTTAAGGAAAGTAGTGCTCAGTGCAAAGAAAGTGAAGGTGAACAGTTCTGAGATGTATATCGCATATATATAACAAAATAATTAATGGCATAGATGAAAGCATAGAAAATGAAGGGTTGGATGAATATCTCCCTTTTTAGATTTCCCGCTTCATTCTTTGTTTTGCCGCCTTTCCTTGCATGAGATATACGCTCTAGATCCTAGGGTTTGTAGGCGAGCGTGTGCATATCTCTTTCTTTTCGGCAACTTCCCTTTTTCTATTTCTTGCAGGGATTTCCTCGATCCTAGTTCCCAAAGTTGTGTTAATCATCACAAAAATAGAGGATTTAGAAAATCTAAGAAAAGAAATAACTTTTCAGACTGTAATCTCGTAGATTGATTATGGGAAGTGACGTCTTTTATCTCGGTCGCTTCAATTTCCTCAAAAAGTTCCCCCTTGACTTAGTAATTAACAAATAATTTCACGTGATACTCAAATTTGAGTAAATTATTACACGTGAAATTATTATTTTCTTCTTGACATGCTGCAATTCTTGACAGCATTCTGTTGGGAACCCCACAAGTTAATATTGTTTTGATAATGTTATTCGAAACAACACTTAGTTTAAAAGCTTGATTTCTAAAGACTAATAATTAATGTCATCTGTTAAGGAATAAGCTAACATATAAAAGAAGCAGATCGTATAGTTATTACTATCTATATTATTCTTTTATAAAAGCCTTCCTGGACACATTAATTATAAAAGTTCAAGTCTTCTACTAGACTCTTATTTAACACAGGGTTTTGTTCATAGTTTAAGGACAGGTAGCTGTCAGTATTTTCTTTAACCTAGTCTTTAGTTTGTGATCTACATGTTTTGATCTTAGCAGAAATTACTACTCGCATGTAAATGGAACAGATAGATTATAAATCACTACCTATCCATTCTTTACTTTCTATTCTTAGAGAATGAAAAGACAGCAGCGAGCTGTGAGAACTCAACAGAGAGCTGTATGAAGTGTGAAAGAAAAGAAAACAACGAGAGCTCATATGAAGACTTCAACAGCAAGTGAATCTGCAGCAAGTGAATCAGCAGTGAGCTGCTTATCAACAGATAGGATCAAACAGCAAGTGGAATCAACTGCAAGCTCTGGAACAGCGAGACTTTGCCAAACAGCAGCGAGTGCTCACAGACTTCAACAGCTAGCTGTACATCAAACAACTAGAACTCTTGTTTTCAAAGGAACAGCGAGTTGTGCTCTTAGGATCAAGAAACAGCGAGCTGTTTAACACAGAAGAAGATATCAGTGAGTGCTCCATAACTCCAAACAGTGAATGTTCAATGGGTTCAAACAAAGGATGAAACAGCTAGTAGTTAACAACATGTGATCAAAAAGTACATCTGCTCAAACAACAGCGAGATGTTTTTCTTTTGTTATGGTGGGCTGCAGACATACCTACATTTGTCATAAGTCAACCACTCAGTGTGTTGTCACATCAACAGCATGTTTTAAGGAATGATGTACAAGAATTTTCAAATATCTCTGTACGGTGAATCATTCCCAGTGTGGCAATACATTGGGAAAATGCGTGATAGGTGGTAACAACTCTCATTTGGCCGCGCGTGCATCAACAACTCTGACATGAATTTAATGCCGCCATTAATGCGTTGAAAATAGAGGTCATCGTCTCCAACGGATAGTTTCTTCATTGAGGCTATAAATACCACCTTCACTTCCAGAAAGAAGTACGAGAATTCAAGCAATCAAAGCCTAAACTCTGCTCAAATATCTTCAAAGCTATCATTGTTCTAAACACTCCACCTACGAATTCTCTGAGTGTTCATCAGTTGAAGATTACTTTCTGGAAATTTGTTCTTACATTATTCAAAGTTTAAGATCTAGTTTTGATCCAAAGGTTGTATCATTTTAGATTGTAGTTTTCAATCTAGAAGAAGTGTAATCACAAGTATTTATCTAGTTTTGATAAAGCTTGTGGCTCGTACTCAACGAGTAAAAAGAAAGGAGACATTAGTTGATTTCGATCTAGCCTTGATCGAGCCGTGGACATAGGGAAGTTTATCCCGAACCACGTTAACTCTTGCGTTCTTTACTTTCTGGTTTACTTCATATTCATCTTCTTCATAATTACATTAAACTTGTTTATCTCTAATATATTGGTTAAGAAAACTTGTTGATTATAGCCTTTAGCTACTAATCTGGCTTTGTTTCTGACTACTTCACCATTCTCATCTCGTTTGTTTTTGAACACCCATTTTACACCTATTACACCTTGGTGTTTGGGTCTGTCCACGAGATACCAGACTTCATTTCTTTTGAACTCATTGAGTTCTTCTTGCATTGCTGTTATCCAATCTGCATCTTGAAGTGCTTCATAAGCATCAGATGGCTCCATGCGAGAGAGGTAACAGCTCAACAATGCACTTTCTCCATGCATTCTTCTAGTCTTCACACGATCTGATGGGTTCCCAACGATCTGTTCTGGTGGATGATCTTGTATCCATCTTCTTCTCCTGGTTATTTCTTCATCAGATAACTCAGGATCAGGTTGATCTGTTGGTTCCTCAAATTCAGGGTGTGCTGTTGTCGTAGCATGAAATGGATTCTCATCTGGACTTTCTTCTGGATGTTGATCATCATTTGTGGTAATTGTATCATTGACTTCTGTTGATGATCTGTTCTCATCCAGGTTAGGTAGTAATATTCCCCCTTGCTGTATGATCTCCTCAGCAACAGGTTGAGTGATAATTTCTTCATCCTCACTCCTAGAATTCCAGATAAGAACATCTTCTAGTAATAGATCATTCATCCTTCTGGTTGTCACCTGATTGTCTGTCTGCTTTTCATCTGGTGATCTGTACTCAACAATAGACTCATCAAAAACAACATGAGGTGTTACTTCCACAATATGAGAATTCTTATTGTAAACTCGATAAGCTTTACTGATATCAGAATATCCTAAGAATATTCCAGGGTCAGTTTTGCTATCAAAAGTTTTCAACTGAGATTTCCCATTATTGTGTATGTAACATAAACAGCCAAAAGTTCTAAAATAGGAGATCTTAGGCTTTCTGTTGTTCCATATTTCATATGGAGTCTTTCCATGTCTGAGTGTGATGGATGATCTGTTTTGAGTATAGCAGGCTGTGTATATAGCTTCTGCCCAGAATTTCTTCGGTAGATTTGTAGCATTAAGCATCGTGCGAGCTGCTTCTTTGAGTGATCTGTTTCTTCTCTCAACTACTCCATTCTGTTGAGGAGTTCGAGCAGCAGATGTTTGATGAGTGATTCTCATCTTGTTGCAATATGCTACAATCTTCTGGTTGAGAAATTCTGTTCCTCGATCTGTTCTGATAGAGGTTATACTCAACTCTTTCTGTTTAGTGATTTTGTGTAGAAATTCAGGGAGCTTGTCTAGAGTCTCTTTCTTTTTCAACAGAAAGATGACCCAAGTGAATCTTGAGTAATCATCTATGATTACCAAAGTGTACTTTCTCCCATTGATACTTAGTGGTTTGACTGGTCCAAACAGATCAAGGTGTAACAGCTCTAGTGTCCTTGATGTTGAGTAAGCTGTTTTGCTTGTAAAGGATGATCTGGTCTGCTTTCCAGCTTGACAGGCATCACATATGTGATTTTTATCATACACCTGATCTGGTAGTCCTTCTACTAACTTTTCCTTGGCAATCCTGTTGATTGATTTGAAATTAAGATGACTTAATCTCTTATGCCATAACCAGCTTGTTTCTGATACAGTCTTAGTGACTAAGCAGGTCTCGATCTGGTTTGTCCACTGGACAATATATAACCTATCCTGCAGTTTACCGGTAAGGAGTATTTCATCTCCTTCCTTATTCTTCACCAGACAGTTGTTAGTATCAAAAACAATCTGATTGCCATTAGCACAAAACTGACTTACAGAAAACAGATTGTGACTAAGACCCTCTACGTATGACACATTTGTGATAGTAGTCTTGCCTACTCTGATGTTTCCATACCCTCTGGTATACCCTTTTGAATTACATCCAAAAGTGACCTGTGGGCCTGGTTTCTCTATGTAATCTGTCAGTAGATTCTTGTCACAAGTCATGTGTTTTGAGCAACCGCTATCTATAATCCAGATAGTTCCTCTAGCTATCTTGCTTCTTCTTGCAGTTCTTTGATCCTCAACTTCATCTAGACCGTTGTCTAAGCCTACATAGCATTCATTCCAGCTTTCTTCGTCGTCAGCAATGAAAGCCTCATCATTTTCTGATGAACTGTCTGAAAAATGACTTGAGCTGCTTGAGTTCTGTTCAGCTATCATGGCTTTGCGCTCATTTTTAAGCTTTCGATCTCTTTTAGCTCTTAGTTCTTCTCTTTGGCCTCTGGACAGATTAGGGCAATCTGTTTTGAAGTGACCTGTTCTGCCACATTCAAAACAAGTGTAATCTGTAGAGCTAGAGGTCTTTGTTGATTTAGTAGTCTGCTGTTTAGATTCATTTTTGTCATCTGATCGATCATTATCATACTTCCTGTTGAAGTTCCTCTTATTATCTTTGTAGAAGCGTCTGTACTTCTTCGATCTGGTTTCCATCTTGTCCATTCGTTTAGCTATCATTGCAAATTCTTTTAAGAGTTTGTCATAGCCTTTCTCTTCATCTGGAGTAACAGACTCAGAAGGATCATCTGGTTTGCTCTTCGCTTTGAAGGCTACCTCTTTGTCCTTCTTTGAACTGTTATCTGCCTTTTTGGACAGATGATCTGGTCCTCGAATTCTTTGAATGTCACATTCATGACCTTCGAGATGATCAAATAAGGCTTCAGTGGACAGATCGTTGAAGTCAGCTCTTAGAGGTTGCATTGCTGCATAGATCTCCCAACTTGGTGGAAGAGCTCTAAGAACTTTCATGTTTTTCTCCCTTTGAGTATACTTGTTCTTTTTGAACGCAGATATCTCTAAGAGAATTCCAGTGAATCTCATCTTCATCTGTTCTATTATCTCGCCTGGTTTCATTTTGAATTCATCATATTTGTTGCAGGCTAGAGACAGTTTGTTCTCGATCATCACTTCAGATCCAAGCGCCAGGTCTCTCAAGGCTTCCCACATCTCTTTGGCTGTATCAAGATCTTGGATCTTGGCCAGATGTACGCCTTTGACCGTGCTGGAAATGATCCCTTTGGCAAAATCATCGAGATTTGCCTCTCTCCTTTCTTCGGAGGTATATTTTCTGGGATCCTTTAGGACAGTTTCTTTGACTGCTCCTGTTTCTGTGATACGAGTGGTCTCTTCTGTGATTGCCAATGGCCCTTCTTCGATTACTTTCCACATCAGGCAGTGATGGGCTTTGAGACACATTTTGATTCTGAAACTCCATTCTCTATATCCTTGGATAGAGAATTCTTCGCAAGCCCTGATAACAGAAGATTCCATAACAGATGGTATGCACGTGAATGAAAAAGGTTTTCCTAGATCTATTCAAGTAGACCACGCAGGTTTTAACCTTGTGAAACAAAACAATGGTCAGTTTGAACCACTGCTCTGATACCACTTGTTGGTCCCGAAAGAGCAAGGTTTGGTGTATGGGGGGGGGGAATACACCAAACACTAACTTTTCAGTTTACTTGACAATTTATATGAGAGCTCAAGCTATTCTGTATAAGAAATTGCTTGGGATGACTGACCAGATCGATAAACAGATCAGTATCTGGTTTAGTCCAAACAGATTACTCTCAAGGTGAAGACACTTAACAGATAATAAGAGTGATCTTATTACCTTTTGAGTGTAGAGTGAGTGCGGAATAATGGTGGATTAATGATTGCTCTTGTTTTGAAAACCTTAAGGAATTAATCAGATTGTTTAAAACAGATTGATTCAGAATGCAGCTAATATGATAGTGCAGGAGGTTAGGATAATAAACAACAGATAATAAGAGTGCAGAAAAGTAAAGCACACGATGTTTAACGTGGTTCGGGAAATCCCTACGTCCACGATCTGGTCAAACCTAGACCAGATTATCCACTACTAGGATACTCTGCTTCTTTATACTCGTGGAGAACGAGTCACAAGTACCAATCACAACTAGACTGATACTTATGCACGAATGAAGGGTCGTGTCCCTTTACAACAGATTACCTCTACGTTACCACTAGAAAACTACTAGCTAGCAGGGTGATCTCCTTTCTCTCGACAAGACCGACTTGAATCGAGGTGGTTGGTGTGATGTAGAATCACAAGATGTTGAAGCTCTAAGTCTGGAATGCAGAGTGCTTGAATGATAATTGCAGTATAGTTCGTGCGTATTCTCTTCTTCTTCCAGATTGTTGACTTCAACTATATAGGCATTGAATATTGAAATTCTAGCCGTTGTTGATTGGTGTGATATAGATGGTATATTGCCAATCAGTGATTTTCATCATATCTGTTCTTGCCATATAGGAAAGTTTGACTCAATCTTTGATTTATGGAAATCAGATTGTTAACGGTCTCTTTCCTTATATGTTTTAATCGTAGATCAACTTTCCAAACCCTGTTGGATGGATCTTGATCTTGACATGGCAAGTGCATATGATGTGTAGGATGATGTCAGCTAAAGGCTTGATGACTCAAACGCTCTGGTTCATCGCTGTAATCATCGATCTGGTCATCGATCTGGTCATCGATCTGGTCACTGTCTGTTACAGCAGATCGATTCCTTTGAGCGTGAAATCTTGACCTTCATCCTATTCTAAGTTGAGAATGACTTCTATAGGAACATATCCTTTACATTATAAGTCATCTCCTAATCAGTTCCAAAACAGAAATCACTTAAACTATAGTGATCTGGATTTTACACGAGGAACAGGTTAACATACAGACCAGCTAAGTGTGTTTCGAAAGACCATCATCAACACTAATCTTTAGGGTTCCCAACAATTTCCCCCTTGTTGATGATGTCGAAACCACACTTTTACGAAAGGATCCTATCTGCATAATACAGATCGGTCTGGTCTGGTTTTCCAGTTGTTGTTAGCACGTTATTAATGTTTATAACGTTTAAGGATATTTTATATGTGTTCTGGACAATGAGTTGTTGTCATCAGAAACTCAAAATGGATTTCATATATTGATAAGAAGACAAGAGAGGTTACAGATAAACAGAACAGATTATAAGAAAAGGCAGATCATAAAGATATAAGAAAATAAGACTACTATCTGCTTTTTCTTCTCTCCTCTTGCTGCTTCTTCATCTTTGCTCTGGTCTCATCAGAAATGAGCTGAACGCTCTCATACACTCCTTCTCTTACTCTGATGTAATCTGGATCTTCAGCATCCACTTTGTACCCTCTGTTTTCTGCTAGCTGGTTTATGAAATTCAGCAGAAAGGTTTTGTCCGGGAGATCTGTCCCAGGAATAGTGGGACAGGTCCTGAACTCCCTTTCTGGAGCAGTTATCTGGACTTGGGCTTTGACAGCAGCGGCTCTGATTTCTCCCACCAAGTCTTTTGCATCGTTCTGCTCAAGATATAGGTTGAAGGCTTCATTTGGTGACCCCTCACAGTAGAGAGGTTCTTTGAGAAAATACCGGCACATTATGAACCCATACTTCAGTCCTTCATATCCTTCTTTCAAATGATCTGGGACCCAGTTGGTCTCTCCTTGTTTTAAAGATTTGCGAATGGGAGCAGATGAAAACCAGCTGGATCACTGAGTTTTCTTTCAACGAAATTTTTCCCATCAGCTTCAAACTGCCTTAGCATGGCTTTGGTATGAGAGATGGTTTCCTTGATAACATCAGCAGCTATCCCATCAGTCTGGGTCTTCACTATATCGTGCACCAGGTCTTTCTCTTTGTTTGCAAAGGCACTGATGATCTTGTACATTTCTTTCACTTTGAATTCTGTAGAAAACAGATTCTGATCAATCTGTGCCTTACGATCTTCAGCAGCAGCTCTGTCATCATCCATTTTCTTGCTTATCTCCTCAAGTTTCAAGCGACAGAGACGCCTCAGATCAGTGTCGACCTGGTTGACATGAGATTGCAGATGGTCATTGAACTCTGTTAGTATGCGTGTGGCTTCGTCTTGGACTGTGGTCAGTGTGCCGTACATATATTGATCCACCTTCTGGGAGATGAGATCTCGGATTTGTGTATGAGACAGTGATTGATATTGGTCCATCAATATGTCCTCCAGAGTGAATGACTGCACATAAACGTTCTGTGCTGCGGCAACAGCAGGAGTGATAATTTCATTTGTAAGTTCACCGCCAATGGTCTGACCAAGAAGTTCTTCCTCTGCTGATGCAGGTTCTTCCTCAGTTGGTACAGGTGGGGTAGTGATCTGCACACCAGTGTCAGTCATGACCTGGTCTGGTGCAGGGTCTGCTATTGCTGCACCCTGTTGGTGAGCAGCAGATGGAGTCTCAGTTTCATCTTCATCAACTACACTGTTGTAGAAATCCAGCTTACCAGCTTTCTCATAGATTTCTCTCAAATTAATCTGCAGCTTCTGAGCTTCTAGCTGAGCTAATGCAAGGATGGATTGAGAGAAGCTTTCTCTTAGCTCAGCAACGGATGAGACTTCAAAGATATTCAACAGTGTGGCTTCCTCTGCCTTGAGCTGGTCGATTGATCTAATTTTAAGCAGAGCAGCCAAGACATAGAACTCCTTGTCTTTGATTAGCAGCAGCAATTTGATCCTCTTAGCTGCATCATAGCTCTCAGGCGTGAGCTGGATGCCAGGAAATGTGCTGATTACTGCTCTGTCAGCTTCTGCTTCAATCATTTTCATAACAGACTGAGCTGTTTTATTCTCCACATCTTCATCTGAAGATTCAATTTCTTCTTCATCTTCTTCATTGATTTGTTCTAGAGGCTCAGCAGAAGATGAGCTGATCGTGTGAGCTGGGGAGAAATCCCTGGGCTGATCTGGGTGTACTGTTGACAGAGGTTCCACATCTTCTGGTTCATCAACCAGCACTACCACTTCTTCCTCCTCAACCTCCTGTTGAGGGAGTGCAGATTCTTGTGCTGGTTCTGGGCTTTGTTCTGTATCAGCCAATTTTTGAAGCTTTCGTCGTTTACTTTTTGGTGGTTGAGCTGCTGTAGATATGTCAGTTTCAACCGAGCTGGCTCTCCTGGTTGTTCTCTTGGTAGGAGTTCTCTCTGATTGCTTCTCCTTGGTTGCTTGAGATTTTGTGGATCGATCTGCTGGACCAGAAGGAGGAATCCAGATAGGATTTGAACTTCCCATCTCCATCAGAGCGTTGAAGACTACAGGGTCTTTAGCTCTGGTAATCAGATTTGCCAAAATGCCCATCGACATCTCAATCTGATGTTGGTCCTTTGGAAAATGCTGTTTCGCATTGAACTCAACTGCTGCATCCCATTGGTGATGAGGAAAGAATGATTCCAGCATAAAGCAGATCTTTGTGGAGTGACGAAGTGTGCTCCTTTTAACTTCAATGCCAGGGGAGCTGCCTTTCACGAATAGGATCATCTTGGCCTCTTTTGCCAAGAGATCGTATAAGATCCTGCTCCAGTTGACAGGCAGATCAAGAACCACGGCAGCTAATATCCTGAACTTTTCAGGAGTGACTTGATCGTAGGATCCATTGTGATTTAAGAAAATCCGCTGAACGAATTCAAACAGGATCCTGAACTCTGGTGCGAGAAGTGAGCGAACAAACATCCTGTTTGTGTAGTGGATAGGCACGATCATGACCATCTCCACAGCTTCTTGCAGCTGTTCTGCAGTAATTTCACCCAGTTTTATTCCTTCATCTTTGACCTTATAGGCAGCGTTGATAAGGTTGATAACATTGTAGGGAGTGTTGCTGACTGTATTCCCTTTGCTCACCCTGATGGTGGCCTCATCTCTACCTTTCTCTTCCTGCCATGAGAGGTAGAATGCTGCTACATCCTTAGGAAGGAAGTGCACAGGATGTGATGTAATTATATTGTAGAAACCTACACAGAACATAGTAGTATAGATGTGAGCACTGTCCTTCCATCAGTGAAGTATGAGTGCCACAAGAACAGTTTATGCAGTTCTATGTAATTTACAGATATCACATACAAGAGAAAAGATACAGAGTAAAAACATTTAGACATAGAATACAAATTAAAGGCTAAAACATGAAACCTTTTGTTGGGTCCCGGGAGAGCAGGTGTGGTGTATGGGGGGGGGGGGAATACACCACAATCCAACTTTTTGCGTTTGGCTGTTT
>JAPKLX010001201.1:22500-24837 GCA_026898415.1 Leonotis leonurus | reverse complement strand
TTAAACCAAAATTCATCTTCAAGTAGATTAACTTTCATTAATAAACCGAAATATTCAATATATATATTTATAATCGCGTTCGAATATCGGTTATTTCGGAACTTAAAAAGACGGGGTATTACAGGGTCCCAATGGTGTGCTGCCGAAGGCATCATAGTAGAAGTGGAGAGTGGCAACAAATCTTGGAAAGTCTCCCTCCGATCATAGCTCCTGCCGACGGGGTGAATGAAATCCCCAGATATCATCCTCGCCCATCCCTGCCAGTCAGTCGGTAGTAGCTGGATCAACCTCATGATCCCATCCATGCCAGTAGCACCGTGAGGCATGGCTGCCTCCCACATCCTCCGGAAGTGCGACAGAAACTCGCCAAGGTCATCTCCTATGCACGGGGCATAGGTCTGGTATGCCCTCAGTATGGTGGCTGGGCTAGCTCGTGGAGATATCCTCGTACGTGCAGTACGCATCGTCCTTGCCATCTAAGGAAAGAAAGAAAATTCTTAATTAGGCTTCTTATGCATTAGTCTTAATTTATAGTTGAATTCCGAACTATGTTTGGTTGATATCAACATTTTGGGTTATTGGTTAAATTTTGGTAAAGTCTTTTAGTATGGTATGTTTATCATTATAGAATTATTGAGTATTCTAAACTTTATGATTTATTATTCACTGATAATTATATCATTATTAATCGCGTTAACGATTTTTATTTTCTAGATTCTAACGGTAGAAACGATAACTTATCGGATCATAGCCGTGATCTTGATTTATTATGAAAGGAAAGATTTTTCCTTGTTGTTCTTATCGTAATTGGGCTTTAGCATTAGTTTTGGATGTTCTCGTTTCCGAGTAACTCGTAAAAGTTTTGCCCAAGTTCTCGTCTAAGTTCTCTTTTCTAAAGGGAATACATTCAAACTAAAGCATCTATGTTCATTAAGAAGGATCTTAAGTTTCAAAATTCTAAAATCGAAGTAAAGGAATATGTTTATCCCTTTATAATTGAAACATTCATATTAAAATGAAATGCGTACCTCCTTCTTGTCGAGCGTGATGTGTGGGAGTGCTAGGCATTTGTCGACTCGTGTATTAGTCTAGTGAAACAATACTAGACTTGACACTCAAAAAGGCTCTCGGGTTCAGAGCACAAGTTGCTCTGATACCACTCTGTCACGACCCACCTTCACTAACTGTAGTAACGATGGGTATAACCGTGACTCGGGGATAAAATGTAGAATGAATAAGAAAATGGATAATAACTTGAAGGTGAATATTGATAAGTGCTTCGATAAATAAGGTTTCGTACACGAAATTCGGTACTGAGTATCCGATACCAAAATACATAAGTCATTGATTAAAACGTCTGGAAATACTGAATACTGAAAAGAGTGTTTGCAGCGGAAATTGGATCATTTTCTAAGTCTACATGTATGAAGACATGTAAACCCCCAAGAGTTAACACTAATTGAGTTCAACAAAACCATCGCTGAGCACTCCTCCTTGACATCACAGCTCAACCTGCACATTTAAAAATACATGCAGGGCTGAGTACAAAGGTACTCAGTAGACACATGTCGAAATCGCATTCGTACTAATATAATCGTCATGCCATTGTAAGTGAAACATAGGGATTTTGTGTCTAAAGGACCTATGTTCACTAAATTCTTTTGTGATTTTAAAATTCGATTGCGCAGTCTAAGTTCTGGAGTAATCAATCATATCTGTATTTCTATGTGTCGGGAAGGTGGCCACCTTCCACGGACACTTGACCGGCCAACCCACTTAGATGACTCACGGTCGTTGTGTACACTAGTCTGAGGAAAATAATAATCCTCAAAGACCCGAATTTGATTATAATAGCTTAAGCAGATATGTATCATACAAAAATATAAATATATTTGGCAAGACAATACTTCACATAAATTCAGTTCAAAATGCTTTTTGAAACGAAATATAAACTGATACAACACACATAATTTTAGTTGTATAAGAAAGCCTACCTGAATCGCTTCCTTCGATAGGATCTGAATTCTTTCTCGTTTAGTATTTCCATCTTCCGTAACCTTAATCGCAATTAAGAGGAAGATACTCATCGAGAAGACAACCGATGAAGCAGTTGAGATCTTTGAGACGTTAGCAACCAATTCGCAGCAGAAAATCTCTCGATCCAAGAGAGTGGAAGTCAGAGAGATTGGAGTGAGTCCCTATTTGAAGAGACAGATGGGTGATATAATGAGAGAGCTGCAAGAGTTGAAGATGAGCAAGGGTCCCGAAGCGACCAAACCCGAGCCGGAGCCGGCATCTAAGCCGTGCCCGATTTGTGGTGATCTCACTCACGATGAG
>JAPKLX010001201.1:0-17500 GCA_026898415.1 Leonotis leonurus | reverse complement strand
GCATGCCACTCTCGGCGGCCTTGTATGAAATGGGCGTTTAATTTTGGCCCCCAGGCGCGGACGACCCTAGGGGTGTGCCACTCCCGTCCTAGGCGTGTGCCACTCTATGTGCGTACCATTCCCGATCTAGGGGTCTGCCACTCCCGGACTATCCGTGCCACTCTAGGCATGTGTCACTCCCGGCCTAGGCGTCTTCCACTCCCGGCGTCGACGTGTGCGGCTCTCGTGTATTTGACGCTGGACGCGCAAAATCCCCAGGCGTGTCTAGGCCCAAGTCACGCGGGTCCCGATCTAGGTGGCGCACGTCACACTCCACATTCCAAATATTGTTATAAAGAAAACATTGAAATAGTACACTTAAAAATTTCACATCTACCATAATCAAGTTAAACTTGCCTTTTTCAGAACACGACCGACTGGATCATGAAATTGAAGTCAGGAGATGGAAAGCCCTGCAATTCGTTCCGAAAAAGGTTGCCAAAACGGCCTTGAAAAGCGCGTCAGAAAATACGGCGGCGGCCGTTGTTTGCTAAAAACTGAAATTAAAGATGAAAGACGGAGTCTTTTCAAAAATATGCATGTGCTGCTCCTGGGCCTGGGCGTGTGCCACTCTAAGCGTGTTCCTCTACCGAGCATGGGCATGTGCCAGTCTAGGCATGTTCCTCTACCAGGCATGGGCATGTGCCACTCCAGGCGTGATCCTCTATCGGCGTGTGCCACTCTATCTAGGCGTGTTCCTCTATCGGGCATGGGCGTGTGCCACTCTAAGCGTGTGATGCTCCTGGGTCTAGTCAAGTGCCCGGGGTATGGCCTGTGCCGCTCTAGGCCTAGGCATACAACGTCACAAGTCCTTACTTGAGTCTCGCCAGTCAAGGCCTTGGCATCGCACATCACGATCCACAGTTCGAAAATTGTTATAAAACACATTACAAAAAAAAATAGCAAAAAAAAGGAAAATTTTGATCAAAATTCGCACCTGTAAGCACAAAAAAAAGAGAAAAAAAATTGATCAAAATTTGCACATATAAGGGCATTGATACCCTGACCTTCCAATACCAAGGCAACACATTGGGCCATTGAGCTGTCAAGATTAATTTGAAAAATTAAGATTAAAAATATGTACTTGTTCCTAAATTTTGCAAGTCAAACTTGCCTTTTTAGAAAAAGACTGACGGGAAAATGAAATTGAAGTCGGGAGATCGACATCCCAAATTTTTGAAAAAATTGTCCCTAAAAGTCTCTGGAAATCGCGTCCGAAAACACGTCGGCGGTTGTCGTTTGCCTAAAAAGTGAAATTAAACTCAAAAGGAGGGGCTTTTTCGAAAATTGGGCGGGCAAAAGCTCCTATGGATATTTCGGGTGCATAGATCTTTTCGAGATACACAAAATTAAAAAAAAAATCGCCTCGATCGGATGTCTGGATCAAAAGTTATGTTCGTTTGAAGTTTTGGCATTTTTCAACGCGCGCCGTTTTGGAGATTTTAGAAAATTCTGCTTTTGGGGGTTTAGAAACAATTGGGGCTTTTTGGTCCGGCTGAAAGCCGGGCGAGTCTGGACTCGAACAAAAAAACGGTGATAAAAAATATCGAGTTTTGAGAGAGTTATGAATTTTTGAACGAAATGTGGCAGAATTGATATGAGGTTATGCGGAGACTAATCAGCCTTGGGAATTTGGAGTGAAACCGTCAGTTTCTATGAAAGATATGTTTGTAATGTGTGCGAGCGAGTGCTTGTGTTCCATACCGTTGGAAAGCCTACGTGGTCTATTTTCCATCCACAGAGTCCGATCGAAAAAACATGAAGTTTGGATACGTTGCTATGAAATCCGAGAAAAAAAGCACCTCATAGAGACCAACCTAGACCAAGTCAAGGACAGAGAAATTTTTGCCGTCATTTTACATAATCTGTTTGCTGCTGAATCCGTCTGCTTCCCCTAATAAACTGGTTTAATTGGTTTGGAATGAGGGGATGTACCATATACCGTTGGAAATCCTATGGAATCTAGTTTCCAAAAAAAAATACTTCACTCGAAAATAACAAGTTTGGAGAGAGTTACGGTGCTACGAACGAAGGTTGCCGGACTGAAACTTGATAACGTAAAACAGCCAACTTCACTGATTTAACTGTGTTTATTGGTCAAGTGAAATGGTCTTTTTCATATACCAATGGAAATCTTATTGAGTCTAGTTTCCACACAAAAAAACGGTGCTCGAAAATATTGAGTTTGGAGAGAGTTATGATGATCCGAACGAAGGCTGCCGGACTGCAATAGAATTACGCGAATTTGAATAGATCTTCAACCTTTTCATCTTGTTTTCAACTCTTCACATCCAAATTCATTGTTCACTACTCTTAAGGCACCTATTATGATTATAGTAGTAGGATTTCACCATTTTCATACTTATGTCTGTAACCTACACATCTAAAACATGATTCATGCCGCAAGAGCATAGAGATTCATAATTTTTGAGGAAAATGAAGGGTAATCAAGTATTTTGGCATCCAAATTCATTGCTCATTGAAAAATAATCAAGATTTATACATTAATATTATTATTTACTATTATATATCTATATGCGTGTGGCAAACCCCTAACTTTCAATTTCTGGATTTAAGATTCATTTTCAAACTATTTTTATTTTCGATACACATTTCATATATATATGTGTGTGGTTTATATATATTCCTTACTTCATATATAGTAATTTATTAATTTGGATTATTCAAAGTTGTATGTGTATAAGTGTGTTTCCTTTGGTACATTAATTTTCTTTCTCCAAGATATGTTATTTGAGAACAATTTTTTGTTCTTATATTTTATTTAAGAACTAAAACAAACAACAATTTTATGTCTCGTGACTTAATCATCTTATTTGATGTCATAATCATCACTTTCATGGGCTCGTCTCATCAGAGTAGCATAGGAAGCAGGGGGAAGTCCAGCCACATTACTGGGCAACCACCACCACCAAAAACAACCGATCCAACCTACAATCAATGGGAGGAAACAGACCTATCCGTTTTCTCATGGCTAATTCAGAATATGGAGGGAAGATTAGTGACTAACTTCGCGCAACATCAAACCGCCAAGGCCGTGTGGTATAGTCTAGCAATCACATACGGAAGTGGAGTAGATCCGTTTCAAATCTACGATTTGGAGGTAAAAGCTAATAAAGTCAGTCAAGGGCAACTTACATTGGAGGATTATTGGAATGAACTACAAGCCATATGGCTCAACATTGATCGAAGAGAGCCGAACCCTCTCGGCTGCTGCGAGGAATGGATTAATAAGTATCGAAAGTTAATCTTAAATCGCCAGCTATATCAATTCCTCTACGAATTAGATACCAAATATGATGATATTCGGCGGGATATTCTTAAAGAAATCCTAATTCCCTCAGCCGAATCGACCTTCTCAAAGGTGAGAAGGGAGGCTGCCCTGCTACAGATCCTTCAATCGGTGACCAATCCCAGATATTCAAATGCCACACCATCGGGAGGAATAGGAGCCAGACTCGCCGCCAGACAGTCTCTGTCGAACGCACACCCAAAGAACACCATCAATCGCTCCGGAAACCCGTCATCACGGAAAAGGGAGGATAAATCGAAGCTCTATTGCACCCATTTTGGTATGAAAAAACAAACCAAGGAAATGTGTTTCCAACTTATCGGTTACCCAGATTGGTGGGAGGATAATCATAAAACTCAACCGGCAAAAGGGAAGATGACAATTGGCGTTGATAGCCAGGGGGTGACCAGATCGGCGATGGCTGAAGGCGGCGGACGGGTAACTACAAGAGGAGCAGTAGATGCCACTTCTATGGGGAAGAAGATAAAAGATGAAGACACTTCAGGTATATGAAGATCATATGGGTTTAGTGGTTTGCAACTAAAACCCCATTCTTCTTGCTATTTACAAAATAAACCCCATATATCCTCTGCATGTCAAGCCTTATGTGATAAAATAGATAGGGATAAGGGGTGGATTTTTGATTGTGGGGCCACCGATACAATGACTTTTGATAAATCTGATATAATTGAGTCATCAAAATCTTTTCGAACACATGTTCAAACTGCCAATGGTGATTTGACTCAGGTCGAGGGAGCCGGAATTATATAAATTTCTCCTACTTTACGGCTTTCCAATTGTCTATATGTTCCGTCTCTTTCTCATAAGATCATGTCTATTAGCCACGTTACAAAAGAACTCAATTGTACCATGATGATGCACCCTCTTTTTTGTTTCCTTCAGGATATCAAGACAGGGAAGATCATTAGGCGTGGCACTGAGCGGAATGGATTGTACTATGTGGATGAGATAGCTCAACAAGGCAAGGTGATGCTGGCTCACGGAACTACAGACCGGGAAGCCTGGCTCTGGCATCAACGATTAGGGCATCCTTCCACGGATTATCTTAAGATTATATTTCTTAAATCAGTAAAAAATAAAATGCTATCTTGTGAAACTTGTGTTTTGGCTAAATTAGGGCACACTCTTGCCGCTATACCTCTCGCCCTTACTCTTCAATCTCGGATTTTTGGTTGCGATTTTTGGTTGCTCTGTATTTGTTCATATTCCTAAACATGAACGAACTAAACTCTCTCCTTGTGCTATTAAGTGTGCATTTGTTGGTTATTGTGTGCATCAAAAAGCATATAGGTGTTACAATCCCAAAACCCGTCAAGTCATAACCACCATGAACCGCAATTTTCTTGAAACATAATACTTTTATGATAACCACCTTAACAATCAGGGGGAGAGTAGTGAGATCTAATTGCTAAGTTGGTTACCAATGCCAAGTCCGGAAGCGGATTCAACAGAAAAAGTTAGCTTTGCCACCGAGCCAATCTCATCTACCTCAGAACAATCTAATCCGCTGCCTGAGCTCATATCTCCTCTGCTGCTGATATTCGAGGTAAGGGATTTTGAACCTACCAATATTGCTTCTAAGCCTTCTGATTATATCATTGAAGACGAGCATGAAGAGAACACGGTGGATGGTGATACTGGGAGATATGTGCTACCCCCCAGGAGTAATCGAGGTGTTCCTCTTAAATGATATACCCCAGAGAAAATTGTGCGAAATACTCGATACTCTGTTGGGAATTTCGCTAAGGGAAATTTGTCTAGAAGAGCCACAGCTTATGAAGCAGCTTTATATGAAGAAGAGATTCCCCAAACAGCAGAATAGGCTCTAAAAATCGAACATTGGAGAAATGCCATGAAGAAAGAGATAAATGCATTAGATCGAAATTATACATGGGAGAAGTGCAAGTTGACAAAGGGAAAAAAGCCCGTAGGATGCAGATGGGTTTTCACAATCAAACGAAAACCAGACGGGTCTATTGAAAGGTACAAAGCTTGGCTTGTTGCAAAAGGATACACACAGACATACGGGATAGATTATGCAGAGACCTTCTCACCGGTGGCAAAAATGAACACTGTTAGAGCTCTTCTCTCTATTATTGCCAATAAGGATTGGGATCTTCATCAGTTTGATGTTACTAATGCTTTTCTTCATGGGGAATTAGAGAAAGAAAGAGAGGTCTACATGGAAGCACCTCAGGGATTCTCAAATGATTTTGAAGATGGTGAAGTTTGCCGATTGAAGAAAACTCTATATGGGCTTAAACAATCTTCTAGGGCTTGGTTCGGGAGATTTACCACAGCTATGAAAAAATTTGTGTATCAGCAGAGCAATTCAGATCACACTTTATTTTTAAAAAAATGAGATAATCTGATTTCCTGTTTGGTTATTTATGTAGATGACATGATCATAACAGGAGATGATTCAGAAGAAATCCAAAAGTTAAAAGAAAATCTATTCAAAGAGTTTGAAATGAAGGATTTGGGAAAACTAAAGTACTTCCTCGGAATTGAAGTACTCAGATCAAAGAAAGGAACTTTCATCAACCAAAAGAAAGTATACTCTAGATATACTTGTCGAGGTAGGAATGTGAGATTGCAAGCCAGCGGAAACACCCATCGCTATGAATCACAGACTACAAATTGTGGAAGGAGCCGAGCTAGCAGATTGAGGGCAGTATCAGCGTCTGGTAGGGAAACTTATTTACCTTTCTCATACCCAACCTGATATTGCTTATGCCGTTGGTGTTGTGAGTCAATTTATGCACCAACCACAAGCTGGTCTCTTAGAAGCTGCGCTCAGAATTGTGAGATATTTGAAGAAAACTTTTGACTATGGGTTGTTGTTCGAAAAGACTGGACATCTTGAGATACAAGCCTACACTGATGTTGATTGGGCTGGAAATCCAGTAGATAGAAAGTCCACATCTGGATACTTTGCTCTTATTGGAGGAAATCTTGTCTCATGCAAAAGTAAAAAAACAAAAGGTAGTGGCTCTCTCAAGTGCAGAAGCGGAGTTTAGAGGAATCAAGAATGGTCTAACTGAAATACTTTGGTTAAGAAGACTATTAATGGAACTGGGCCTCCATTCAACAAAGATATGCCAGATGTTCTGCGACAACAAAGCTGCCATAAGTATATCAGAGAAACCGGTACAACATGACATAATGAAACATGTCGAAGTTGATAGGCATTTTATCAAAGAAAAGATCGAAAGTGGTATTGTGGCATTACCCTTTATACGTTCTGAAGACCAACTCGCCGATATCCTAACCAAAGCCGTAAACTCCAAGAGTTTTGCAAAAGTTCTCAACAAGTTGAGCATCGAAAATCCCGTTACTCAACTTGAGGGAGAGTGTTGAAAGGAAATAATCAATTAGCAAGATTTAAGGATCAATCTTTCACTCAAGATCCTTGATTTATTCTTTCCTACCTTATTACTTTCCTTGTACATCATTCTCCCACCGTATAAAAGGGTTCTTGTAATTCACAATAAAAGCAAGTAATACAATATGATTTCACAACCTCTAAATATCTCTTCTTCTATTATCTATACCATGTTCTAACAGTCTAGGGATGATGTTATTGCTAAATCCTAGGCAGCGATGCGCAACCGGTTGTCTGAGCCCCAGGGACCAGGGACTAGTCCAATCAAGCATAGGGGAGGGTCAAAGTCCATCATGTAACGAGCTGAGGAATAGGTAATTTCAAATCATAATTTCAAACATGTTTTATAGTTTTAATTCATATACACATGTTTCAATAACACAACCCGATTCGTATGTCATGCACAGGCTGTTGAGAGGGGAGTACAGTCGATAGACTGCATATTCGACTCCTTCCTCAATGAGCATCGGTATGCAGGCAGGACGTACACCGATGCGAAATCGGAGGCGATAACGGTAAGTCTTAATTTCAAAGTAATATATATAGTTTATAATTGCAACCATTATAATATGTTATTAACAAATGTTCATTTCTTGTTTACATGCAAACTGAGGTGTTTGCCCGTGTTGACGCGGAATGGGCCCAGCTGCCTGAGGGGGACCATGATGCGGTGGACACCAACGAGCTATACTTGGAGGTTCTTGGCGTCCCAGACAAGAAGAAGAGGTTGTTCGGTACGGGAGGCGCAGGGAAGGCGTTGAGAGCCTCCAGGTTCAGTGGGTCGTCGTCCGCCTCACGAGCCACCAGGAGCGAGGTTGAAGACCTGCGGCGTCGAGTCGAGGAGCAGGATCGCGAGCAACAGGAGTACATTACCGAGCAGCGGAGATTGGCTGACTAGATGGCGCTCGTGCAGACTCAGTACGCTCAGATGGTGCAGTGGATGCAGTCTCAGCAGCAGGGAGGAGCAAGTGGTCCCTCATTTCCCCTGTTTCCCCCTGCCGATTATGATTCCTAGACTGTATTTGTACGGTTGCTACATATATACTATTGTTTTGTATTTCAACATTTATAACATCTTTGGTTATATTAAATTTCAAATTTCAATCGATTTCGTAAATTTTAAATCGTTGAATATTCTATTTTATTTGTATTGTTTGTTGTGACAGGTTATATGTTACTGGTATTACAAAAATAATAAATAAAAAATAAAAAATATTAAACCTAACGACGGACTATAAATCCATCATTAGGTCAACAGTCAAAGGCTGATGAAGGATTTACAATTCGTCGTTAACCCTCCGGCGCCGTCGACGTTCACTGGGGGAAACCTAACGATGGAAGTATATTCCGTCGTCCACAAGCCTAACGACGAAAAAAATAGAAATGGAATATTTCATCGTCAGTCCGTCGTTAAGCCTCACGGACAACGGATTTTCAGGCCTGACGGCGGAATATTCCTTCGCCTGTAGCCATTTTTTTGTTGTGGTCATCCCTACTTTTGACTCACCAACAATATAATTTTTAATACATATAACATTAATTATTTGAATTGATCAAATAAATATTCATGATTTTATTTGGTCAAATAATTAATTTTTATCAAAAAAAAAAGTCAATTTTTTAAATTACAACATAAAGTGATTATATATCAATAAATTTTTCACAAGATAAGTCTTCATTTAACACTTAAAATTTGCAATGATATAATTTTGAAATAACACAAATTTGCAATTATGTTAATAAATTGTAACATAACATGATTTTTCTTCAACAATATCTACATTAGATAAATTATTGAGAATAAGATTTATTTCTAATATTTTGTCAATTTATATTACCTCTAAATAGGAGAAATATGTCAAAATAGTCATTTTAATAATAAAAAAAATCCAATTTAACCACCTAAAATATTATTATAAAATATTGGTCATTCTGTATTATATAAGAATTATATAAAAAAAAAACAATTATGAGTACCCTCAAACCCACCACTCATCACCTTTTGGATATCCATCATCCCGCCACTTGTAAATATTTAAAAGATATTATATAATATTAATATTTAAAAGATATTATATATAATTTTAAGAAATAATTTACATATTTTTAGAAAAATATAAAAATGATTAATATTAGGTGGGTGGGTGAGTATTTAACAGGCATTTTGATGGATATTTCATAGGTATATCGTGACTAATTTTTGTGAGTAAGAATAATCTATATATATATATATATATATATATACTAGGTATTGCACCCGTGCTATTCACGAGATTATTTATTTATAAATAATTTATGTATAGAGATATTTAAAGAAATCAAAAATATTGTAATCCGATTTTATTCGGTGGTTTTAGAATCGTAATCGATAGTCATATTCTCAATTGTGACTATGTTGAGGACAATTCGATTATAGTTTCAAAATTTGAAAACCGTGATCAACAATTTGAAATAATAACTTCGATTTATTTTACCTTATTCAATTTATTTCTTATTTTATAAAGGGTAATTTTTTATTAATTCATAACAATGCATTAAAATTAACAAATAAGAGGATATTAAATAACTATTTTAACATGTGTGTATATTGATAAAAATTCATAATACATATATTTGAAGTCATTATTATTTGTAGTAAGATTTTGTTGTGAAATTTTAATTTTGTTATGTAATAATAAATATTTTACATAATTTTATTTAACAACGAATTAATAATTTGAAGTCAACTACAAAGTTATCATTAAAAATTGATTTTCAATTTTAGTACAAATTCGTGTATTAGTTATTGTTTAAAAAATTATTTTAATATATTAAATTATATTAATCTTAAATATAATTTTGATCAAATAAGTTATCACAACATATAGTACCACATTGTTATATATATTTCATATATCACAACTATATTAATAATTATATATTAATTAATTTTAATAATATATGTATTTTAATTTTAGGATGCAAAGGTTATAGGAGAGAGAAAATAAAAGTATTTATTTGTTTAAATTTTAAAAACTATATAATTTAATATATGTAATATTTATATAATTTTGGCCAATAACGTTAAAATTATCAGCAAATAAAGGTAGTAAATTAATAAAGTTGAAATTATTTAATTCAATATATTTAATATTTATATATAACTTGTACCGTGTAAATTAATAGAGCTCCTAAATGGAATGATCATTTGTATTTCACTCTATGTTTTACTATTAAATTTAGCATTTAATTAATATTTATAATAATACATTATGATTAATATTTTTTGAAAAACTATATCCTTCCGTCCCACTTATTTAAATTCATTTATTTTTTACACTCATTTCAATATTTAGTTATAATAACCTTTGAAGAATATGGTTTGTGCTTTAAAATTTGCTAAATAAATAAATGTGTCCAAATAAGTGAGACGGAGTCGATATATGTTAGTGTTGAATTTATCAATTATACAAATTGATTATAATTATTAGTATTAAATATAAAATTAATTATAAACCCTGATCAAATAGGACAAGTTTTTAGTACTAAATAAAAGATTGAACTTACATATAAGAAAACAAAATTAAGAAAACATATTAGATAACATTGAAATTTTATAGTAAAAATAGAATGGGACACTATATCTAATTCACCTTTTCTGCATAGTATTAAAATATATTATAAAGATTATTCACCTTCATAATTAGGAACATTATATATATATATATAATTATTTTCAATTTATTAATATATTATAATTTTTTATATTAAATTTATATTTTATATAATATATATCAAATTAAAGGTATTGTCAAGATCTTTAATTTAATATGCATAATATTGCAAATATTTTTACGAACACAATAAAATAATTTTAGGAGAAAAGTGTTATAGGAGAGAGAAAATAAACCATAAAGTTTATAAAATTTAAAAATTAATTTATTCATAATACGTAAGCTAACCCTAAAGTAAACAATAAAATAAACCGTAAACCCTAAACCCTAAAATAAATTTTAAAACCTAAACCAAATTCAGTTTGTACATGTTGTTATGAATTATTTAATATTTAACTTATCTTGTTGCTCTATTAGCTCACAATATAGCCTTTGTAATTAAAGGTACTGAGATCAAATCCTAATAATGTCAATTTTTTTAATTTAATACTCCCTTCATCCTTTATTGGGACGTGCCAATAGAGCATGAATACTAAGGGAATAGTAAAAATTATCCCTTAAAAAAGGTGTGGATCCTACCACCTTTATCACTCTTACACTACTTTATACACTCTTCTTAATAACCGTGCCGGAAAAAAAGGTGTCATGCTTAGTGGGACGAATGGAGTACTAAAAACTTGTCCTATTTGACAAGGGTATATAATTGTTTTTAATATTTAATAGTAATAATTATAATCAATTTGTATAATTGATAAATTCAAAACTAACATATATTGACTTTGTCCCACTTAATTATACACATTTTTCTTTTTGAGTTGTCTCACTTATTTTGACACATTTATTTATTTAGCAAATTTTAAAGCACAAATCATGTTCTTCAAAAGCTATTACAACTAAATATTGATATCAGTATCAAAAGTAAATGAATTCAAATAAGTGGGACAGAAGGAGTATAGTTTTTCACAAAATATTAGTTTTAATGTATTATTATAAATATTAATTAAATGTTAAATTTAATAGTGAAATGTAGAATGAAATACAAATAGTCATTCCATTTAGGAGCTCTATTAATTTAGACGGTACAAGTTATATATATATATATTAAACATATTGTATTAAATAATTTTAACTTTATTAATTTAGTAATTTTATTTGTAGATAATTTTAACGTTATTGGTAAAAAAAAATATAAATATTAAATATATTAAATTATATAATTTTTAAAATTTAAAAATAACTACTTTTATTTTCTCTCTCCTCTAACATTTGCTTCCTAAAATTATTTTATTCACCAATTCACAAAAATATTTATAATATACATCTAATTTTAAAGATCTTGAAAAGATAATTAATTTGATATAAAATAAAATAAATTTAATATATAAAAGTTATAATAAGTTAATAAATTGAAAATAATTATATATATATATACATATAATTTGGTTTATAAAATGTTTCTATATGGATCACTTATATTTATATTTATATTTTTTTATTTTCTTTTTTCCTTTAGATATTTAATATTTTTTATTATGTAATTTTTTATATAAATATTAATTATGAAAAAATTAATTTATTTTACTAATTCATATATCATATAAAATTAAAATAAATATGTTACTAAAATTAATTAATACAATTATTAATATAGTTGTGATATATGAAAAATATATAACAATGTTGTATATGTTGTGATAACTAATTTGATCAAAAATATATTTAAGATTAATATAATTTAATATATTAAAATAAATTTTTAAACAATAACTATTACACGAATTTGTACTAAAATTGAAAATCAATTTTTGAATGATAACTTTGTAGTTGACTTCAAATTATTAATTCGTTGTTGCATAAAATTATGTCAAATATTCATAATACTAACACTCCTCAAAAGAAGATGAACAAGCTGAAAAGGAACAGATACTCATACAAGACTACTAGGTTCATTGATGAACAAGGAAGACAAATTACAACTTATGAATATATTTCTTGTGTTAACTATATCTGGGTTCCAAAAGGAACATATATTACTAAAAAAGAACACGTGTCTAGATGGGTTGCTAAGTCTATATAATTACAGGTTAGAAGAAGCTCAAGAAGAAGTCAAGCTCCAAGAGGATCGATATGGATAATAGACAGTGGATGTTCAAAGCATATGACGTGTGACAAAAGTATTCTATCAGATTATGATGAACAAGAAGGACCACAGGTTACCTTTGGATGTAACCCAAAAGGATACACCAGAGGATACGGTAACATCAAAATTGGTAAAACCACTGTTACGAATGTTTCATATGTTGAGGGTCTAAGTCATAATTTATTTTTAGTCAGTCAGTTTTGCTCTAATAGTAATAGTATTGTTTTTTATGTTAATAACTATTTTGTGAAGAATAAGGAAGGAGATGAAACTCTTCTTAAAATTGCAAGACATGTTATATATCATTCAATGGACAAATCCGAACGATACATGCTTGGTAACCAAGTCAATCTCTGAAACAAGATGGTTATGGCATAAGAAACTTAGCCATCTGAATTTCAAATCTATCAACAAGATGAAATTGGTTGAAGGACCACCAGACCAAGTGTATGATAAAGATCATATATGCGAAGCTTGCCAAGTTGGGAAGCAGACCAAGTCATCATTCTCAAACAAGGCAGCACACTCATCAAGCAGAATTCTAGAACTTCTGCATTTGGACTTATTTGGCCTTATAACGCCATTAAGTATCACCGGTAGAAAGTATGCTTTAGTTATTATTGATGATTACTCAAGATTCACTTGGGTTGTGTTTTTGTTTAAGAAAAAAGAAACTGTGGAGAAGCTACCAGATCTACTAAATAAGATCACTCGACAAAGGAAACCTCCATCATGAAAATCAGAACAGATCGTGGTACAAAATTCTTAAATCAGAATGTTGAAGACTATTGTAATAAGATGGGAATCACTCATCAAATGTCAGTTGCAAGAACGCCTCAATAGAACGGAGTAGTAGGAAGGCGTAACAACTCAGTAAAAGAAGCAACACGCACAATGCTAAACGAGACCAACTTACCAAAGAAGTTTGGGGCTGAAGTCATAAACACCGCATGTTACACCCAGAACATATCGACAATCATTATTCGACAGGGAAAAAATCCATATGAACTATGGAACAACAGGAAACCTCGACTCAAATATTACCGTGCTTTTGGTTGTATGTGTTACATCCATAATAATGGGAAATCTCAGTTGAAAACCTTTGATAGCAAAGCTGATCCTGTAATAGTTTTAGGATATTCTGATGTTAGCAAAGCTTATCGGGTCTACAACAAAAAGACTCATATTTTGGAAGTAACACCTCTATTGTTTTTGATGAAACTATTCTTGAATGCAGGATTACAAGTGAAGAACAGGCTCAAAAGAAGACTACAAATCTTAGAAACTCAAAAGATCAATTACTTGAAGATGTTCTGATCTGGAGTTCAAAATAGGAAGAAGAAGAACCTGATATTCAACCTTTTGCAGAGACCAGCTTGCAGCAAGGGGGAACAGAACAAGTCAGAACATAAAGCTCGGGAGATAACTCGCCTGATCTGAACAGACCATAACATGTTGAAACCAGTGAACATGTGCAACATCAACAAGAAGCATTAATGAGGTCGAGATCACGTCAAATGCCAATCTGGATAATTCAATGGAAAATTCATTTCAAGCATCTACACAGCATACCCAGAATTTGAGGCCCCAGAGGATGAACCTAAACCTGAAATATCAAAAGAGAAGATGTCTAAACGCAGAACATAGATTCAAGATCATCCACCAGAACTGATTGTTGGGAACCACATAGATCGTGTACGGACAAGGAGAATGCATAGAGAAAGTGCCCTACTTAGTTGTTACCTCTCTCATGTTGAACCTGCCGATGTCTTTGAGGCACTACAAGATGCAGATTGGATAGTGGTTATGCAAGAGGAATTGAACGAGTTTAAGAGGAACCAGGTTTGGTACCTGGTAGATCGTCCTAAATACCAAGGGGTTATTGGTGTGAAATGGATATTTAAGAACAAACGAGAGGAGAACAGTGAAGTAGTAAGAAGAGTGATTATACAAAATAGCCAAAAATGATTGTAAAAGACAAATAATAGCCACCAACAAAAAAATATTTAAATTCTAGCCATTTACAAATTTCTTGTACTAAAATACCCTTATAATTACATTTCACACTTTTGAGTATAAATAGTATGAATTCTATCGAATCATAGTATTCATACGTAATACTTAATTTAATTAAACTGTATATGCAAATGAGTCGTATTAATGAATATTATTCATACATTTCATAACATTCGTACCATTCATACAATTAAATTTAAGTACAACGGTATTTATGATAGTTCACATCCAAAATAGCTTGAATTTAAATAGTTTTATGTTTGTGGCTATTATTTGTCTTTTACAATCTTTTTTGGCTAGTTTGTATAACTAACACTAGTAAGAAATAAGGTCAGATTAGTTGCAAAAGGATAAATTTGCAAGAAGGAATAGATTTCGACGAGATATTTGCCTCAGTTGCTCGACTAGAAGTTATCAGACTATTTTTGGCTTATGCTGCATACAAACGCTTCAAAGTTTACCAGATGGATTTCAAAAGTGCATTCTTGAACAGTATATTGGAAGAAGAAGTATATGTGGAAAAACCACCTAGATTTGAAGAAGGAGATCCAAACCAGATTGTATACAGATTAGCCAAAACTGTCTACGGGTTAAAGCAATCTCCCAAAGCTTGGTATGAAACATTGTCAACCTTTCTACTAGAGTCTGGATTCAGAAGAGACTCAGTTGATAAGACACTATTCATCATCAAAGTCAAAAAAACATATCCTTCTAGTAAAGATATATGTTGATGATATTATTTTTGGCTCTCAATCTGTTTATTTATGTGACAAGTTTGTTGATCTGATGAAGAATAAATGTCAAATGTCCATGATGGGCGAGATTAATTTTTTTCTAGGTTTACAGGTTAAAAAACTATCAGATGGAATTTTCATCAATCAAGCGAAGTACATTCAAGACTTGATTACTAAGTTTGGAGTTAAAGATAACAAGTCTGTCAAGATACCAATGCAGACGAATGGAAAGATTGATCCAGATCCAAAGGAAAAACTTGCCTATGTAACACAGTATAAGGGTATCATAGGTTCTCTTTTGTATCTAACTGCTAGTAGACCCGACATTACTTTTGCAATTGGAGTATGTGCAAGATATGAGGCTAACCCCAAAGAATCTCACATGGAAGCTGCCAACAAGATATTAAGCTATCTCAAAGGAACAACACACATAGATTTATCGTATCCATGTGATGATAATTTTGAATTAACAGGTTATTCAGATTCTCATTATGCAGGATGTAAGCTAGATAGGAAGTCCACTTTGTGAACCTGCCAATTTCTTGGAAACAAGCTGATATCATGTGTAATACCCCGCATTTTTGAATTCCGACATAGGTAGTGAATCCCTCGAAATTTGTCATTATTACGAAACCCTTGGTCTCAAGTATGTATTTAAATTTGATGACGAGTAGCAACTCCGTTATTATTTAACCTAAGATATGTTATTAGTTACTATTATTAATCTTCATTATTACGATACGTACTATTCGTTAATCGATATCATTATACATTAAGACCCATGGTATAATTTTATAATTTGTACAAATGCTTAATTGCTAAAAAAATAAGAAGTATAATTAGTAAGGAGGTGTAATATATATAGTTATATATTTATATAAAGGAAGAAGGTACTATATAAAAATGGGGTTGCTGGGTTCGAACCCGCGCCTAACCCAGGGTGGAGGAACATATGTATATATATATATATACTTAAGACACAATGATGATTAGAATGTTAAAGGAATGAGCGTGCAACTATTTAGATTCCCCATAATCCCCATAATCAGATTTTAGCAAGACATTAGCGTGTAGTTTCAGTAGAAATAGACCAATGAACGGTAAGCCAAAAAACTAGAACAAGCGTGCAACTGTTCATCTTCTCTAAATCATAAATAGCCTGCCACCCCTACTAAACCTAGCCATCAGCGACGCCCCAGCTTCGCCCAATCACCATGCCTGCAAGTCCAACGGATTAAGCAACCGCATCAGCTTAATCGAGAATGAAGGTTTCAGTCTTCTATATAAAGGGGAAGAACTAAGCTTAAACCCACACCCAAATATCACCATACCAAAACGCTGCCGAATTTAGAACTCGAAGAAAAACCAGGAGAAGTGCAGTAACAGCAGTGGTGTGCACGAAAGAGAATATAGAGACATCTTGAGGTAAGAGTTTGAAGCTCTAGCATTTTACGTTCATGCTTCTTAAAACTAGATTTAGGAATGGATTATGCATGCAAGACAGCTTTAGAATGAACCTAGCTTGAACTTTGAACTTAAGAACTGATTTCAAACGTAGAAGCTTGGACCATGAATGTAGGAACTACAGTTGAACTTAGAGAGACATGCTCTTACGAAAGAAAATCATGCTTCTATGTATTGCTTAAATAATGTGGATGAAATCAGATGAATATGGATGAACAACCTACCCTAATCTATAATCTGTATAATAAAAGAAGAATAATTAAGAGAAACTTACCTAATGACTATGGAAGAGGTAGTGCACGGCTGTGGTACAGCCGTGAGCTTCCCGAACGACCTCAAACCAACCCCGAACCAATCCAGAATACACCAACCCAAAACAAGAAAATAATATCTTGACTCCTAGCTAAAGCTTTAATCGAAAGTAGGAGGAGAGAATTAAGATACAATAAAAGAATAAAAGGGCAAGCGCGAGAGCACCTCGAACCAACGGCAGCGAAGTGATAACACTGGAGAAGGTGAAACAGATAGTGAAAATAGAAGGCGAGAAGCAGGTTGTGAGAACAGAAGGTGTGAAGCAGATAGTGAAACCAGAAGGCGAGAAACAGATCGTGAGAACAGAAGGTAGAACAGATAGTGATGTTTACTATCTGTTGGTACGTGAACCACCTGTCTGGAAGAAATCTGTCTGTTAATGAGAACAGATAGTGAAGATGGGTGAGCATACTATCTGTTGATGAG
>JAPKLX010001420.1:0-20680 GCA_026898415.1 Leonotis leonurus | reverse complement strand
TATTAGAATTTAATCATAAGAAATGATTAAATTATAAATCATACTAGAAGTGTGATAATTAAGATTTAATTAACCTAATTAGAAATTTATTTATCTTGATTCAAAGATCAAGATAATTTAGAGATGTCCTTAATTTATTAATTGGGTTAGAAGGTTCTAAGCTATAGCTTGATTAGAAATCTTCAAACGACACCTCTAGAAATGCAACTCCAAAACTCGTAAATTAGTCGAGTTAAAAGATCAAGAATAAACTCTCAAATTAGCCAAGGATAATAATTCCTCGCACTTGGAATTAATTGATGGATTATGTTAAGTACTAGATAATGCTAAAGTCCAGTACAAGAGTATGAAGTAAGAATTGTTATTATTCTATTACATATTGTTAGATTAGTTGAGTTAAATAAATTAGAATTTAAATAAATTATAGCTTGGCTTGAAATCCTAAAAGAACATTTTGAGAAAAGATTAAAGCACTCGAATATTAGTCGAGTTAAGACTCGAGAATAATTATCGAAAGTTATAAGGATAATATTTCCTTTCAAAGTAGAAATAGTATATATATATACTCAATTCGAGTATCTCACTCCGTAATTCAATTAAAGGTTAAAATACGGGAGTAAGAGTCCGAGATCAAGAAGAGAAAGCGAGCCAGGTAGGCTTTCTATCCTATACATCAAGTGTAGGCTTTTCTTACCCTATGAAAATATATGTGTGTATGCTTTCAAATGAAATGAGATGTTTTCAAAAGCGCTGTCTTGCCATAAATGTTTTCGATTTATGTATGATGCCTATCTGTTATATGATAATCGAATTCGGGTCCCAGTTGGATAGCTATCCTACTAGGACTAGTGTACACAAGGTAACCGTGAGTCATCGAGCGGGTTGGCCGGTTAAAGTGACCGTGAGTCATCGAGCGGGTTGGTCGGTCAAGGTGTTCGTGGAAGGTGGCCACCTTCCCGACACGAAGAAGAAGAAGAAGTTACAGATATGGTAGATTACTAAAGAACCTAGATTGCAATCGAACTTTAAGATTTCACAAAGGATTTTAGTGAACATAGGTTCTTTAGAGACAAAATCCCTATGTTTCACTTACAATGGCATGACAATTATATTTGTATGTGTGCGATTTTGGCATGTGTCTACTGAGTACAGTTTGTACTCAGCCCTGCATATATTTATAAATGTGCAGGTTGAGCGATGATAAAGGAGGAGTGCTACGTTCGGGCTTTTTGTCGATCTCTTATTAATTGACTCTTGGGGGTTCTACATGTCTTCACACATGTAGAGCTTTTAGCGATCCAAGTAACTTTCCGCTGCCAGTATGAGGTTTTTGTGTAATAAACCTAAAGACTCAAATTTCCTTCATGATAAGTTATTATGTATTGAGCATAAGACTCAAGTCCCTTCTTGCTAATCATATATGATGAATTATTCGCCCAGTTATGAGATTGTTGTTCAGTTTAGTCTATGTTCCATTGCCCCATCTCTATACCGTTTTCTTTAATCCCTTCCAAAGTCACGGTTTCCCCGACTTCGCTATCCTTAGCGGAGGGCGGGCGTGACACTAAGCGTTATCGAACGCGTTGTAATACAATCGGAGATAATAAAATATTGAACGTTTAGTTAATAAATGAAAGTTTAATTTAATTGAAGAGGAGTTTTGGTTTAGAATATTAAGTATTAAAGAAATCTTAATTAATATCTTAAAGGATATTAATCTTAAGGTATATGTTTATACCTTAGAAAAATATAAGTGTAGGTATAAGTGATATATCATTTGAATTATTTAAATGGTATGCATAGGTGCATATTATGTTTTGTATGGTTAAATTTGTTATCTATATATATATATATGTAGGAAGCATACTATACGGTTATATATATATATATAGTTACTAAATAAATTGGTACATGCAAAATATAGAACCACACGCATGTGTATATACTTATACACTTAGTATAATCTGTAAATTGTGTTGGGAGAAGGAAATATTCAAACACTCAAGTGGATGAACATGCATGCATTTATGTATTGAATTAAATAAGGAAAGATAATAAAATGAAACACTTCATTGAAACTATAAGCTATAAACTATGAACTATATAGATATATATGTATCATTACATTGTAAGATAGTAAGCAAATAAAAAGATCTAAGTGTATTACATAAAACACTAGGCTGTGAGCAAAACAGAAAAAAAGGAAGGAAGAAATCCTTCCATAAGTGTAAGAAGAGATCATCACTCTTAACCTTGGGAATGAATAAACAAAGCCACCATGCTGCTGCAGTGAGAATTAAGCAGCATGGCAGCCATGCAGAGAAAGAAAGAAACAGAGTATGAATGGCTGCAGTAGCTCGGTTGAGTGGGGGAGGGAAGTCCTCCATCCATGCTTTCCTTCCATGCCCTACAATAATACCCATGAGACCTATTAGAACTAGCTACTCTAACACTTAAGCATTAAGCTAACAATACCACAACTACCACCACATCTATATAAAGGGGTAAGGGCTGCCCTTTGAAACGTTTACCACACCCAAAAAAACACATAAACACTAGCACAAGAACAAGCATGAATTATTAAGTCATAGAAAACAGAGCACAAGTTCAGAACAATGAGGTCAGAACCTTAAAAATTGACTTAAATGTTACAGCAAGTAACATCATCAACTAAAAATAAGAAAAGGAACACTTAGAATGCTTATAAATTCATTGCTTGAACTTAAAACTAAAAAACGTGCATGTCCAGAACAAAAACTAAATATCTAGAATAAGGAAGAAATAAAGCTTAGCTTATCCAAGCAATTTCACTCGGTGGTTTTGAGAACTCCACCTCCATCGAAAGATTAAAAGAGCTTACCATATACAGAAGTTTACCTAGCAGAAGTAGAGCTGATCAATTTCCCCCACCGAACCCCCAAACCACCAAACAGACGCTCTACCATGAATTATCTCAAACCCTAATCAACCAAACGGAACACCTTAATTCAGAAAAGAAACCATTTCAGAAAAATACAGAACACTACTAGAAATGCCTCCAAATTTAATCCTATGTTCCAAATCACTAACATGCAGAGAAGATGGGGGTTTAGAAATTTAAAATAGAAATTTAAACGCCATCATACCTTCTCTAAAATCAGAAATCAAACACCACTTGAAAGAGTAAATATAGAGAGATAGAGAGACGAAAAACTTACCCATTTAAAGAGAGGGTTCCGGCAGAGATAAGAAACAGTCGAGGGAGAGAAAGACTGATAGAAGGAGGGAAGAGGTAGAGAACAGAGAGAGAATCATAGAGGGATCGAGTGAGAGGGGAAAAGAAGAATAGAGGCAGAGAGCAGAGATGAAACGAGAGAGGGAAAGAAGGAAAGGGAAGCAGAGAGACGAGAGCGAGGGAGAAGAAAGAGGTGTGTGTGTGAGTTGGTGTCTGGGAAAGAAAGAGTAGAAGAGATTAGGGTTTTTCAAGAATGATGGGCTGGGATTTTAATTGTTTGGGCCAACAGAATTAATCTTACTGGGCTAATAAAAATTTAGAGCTATGGGCTTTTAGTAAATAGAATTGGGCCGAATTATTTAATACTAATGGGCCGAAATAATTTGTAGTGGGCCGAAAATAATTAAGTTGGGCCCAGTTATAAATTTTAAGATAATTAATACTTAAACTAATTAAATTAATTAGTAAGCTCAATTAATTAATTTAAATGGACTATTTTTACATGTAATAAGTTAAGACTTAATTAAATTGAGATTATCATGTTAATTAAGGTTGAGCTACATCAATTAGTGATGCTAGTAATGAAAGAAGGGATAGTAATATCTATATACATTAAGTATTAATATTCTAAGGTTATGTAAAGAGTTAAATAAATAGAACTTATAATATTAATTGAATAATTAATTATTGAGAATTAATTATTTCATTAAGTGTTAATACACTTATTGCTCTTAAAGGCAATTACCGGAGTAATTGAATCGAAGATTCAACACCTTAAATAATATTGATCTGAAGTATCAATATCTCTATCAACGGGTCGAAATAAGAACCGAGAATAATATATTCTTACAATTAAATATTTCAAATGCACTAAGGGCATTTTAACTTATACGAGTTTTTCTAAAGGTTCTTACGAGAGATCTACCTCTTGTTTCGAGACCACAGCAAATACAAATCGAAGTTATCCAAGTAGGCTTTCTATTACAAAGAAAATTATGTGTGCACGTATACTATTTATGTTGCATTCGAAAGGATTTCAAATTGAGAAAATATGTTTCAAAGTGTTGTCTTGCCGAAATGATTTATGTTTTGTATAAATGCCTATCTGATTAAGGGTACTTGGTTTAAGGATCCTGGATCCCTGGTTTAAGGATTCGAAGAATTGAAATCGAATTCGGGTTCCAATGAGTGGTGTAACCTACTCGAACTAAATGTGCACAAGTAACCGTGAGTCATCGATCGGGTTGGCCTGTCCGGTGTCCGTAGAAGGTGGCCACCTTCTTGGTACCATAAATAAATTACAGATATGGCAGTATACTAAAGAAATTAGACAGTTGTCGAACTTAGGATCTTTCACAAATGAATTTAGTGAACGTAGGTGCTTTTAAAGACAAAATCCCTATGTTTCACTCTTACGGCATTGACAATTATATATGTATGTATGCGATTTTGGCATGTGCCTACTGAGTACGTTTGTACTCAGCCCTGCATGTATTTATAAATGTGCAGGTTGAGACATGATGATGGGAGATGCTATGGCGGGCTTGTCGGTCTTTAAATAAATCTTGGGTGTCTACGTGTCTTCATACACGTAGACTTAATTCGATCCTTATTCCACTGCGAGAGTTTCTATCAGTTTTTGTTTGGCAAAGTTGCCAACTATGTAAATTAAATCCTTGTCTAAATTGAATTCAGTTATCGAAGTATCTTTCGTTCAGTCAAAGCTTTCAGTATTCCACTTTATCCTTTATTTAATTATCTATTAGTCGCTGTCACGCCCCCAATTTACTATGCTGAGTAAAATCAGGGAACGTGACTTGGAACTTAAAACGGATAAAGAGAAATAATGAAAGTACTGATTCTTGGATGAAAACATGGAACGTACTCCAAAAAGTTCAGATTTTAACAGAGTTCGGCTACACGTAGCCCAAATAAAGGAAACAGTACATAAGTCATTGCTTAAAGGAAAATCTTGAAAGGTTCTGAATAGCAGCGGAAATCTGGATCAATTTCTAGATTTATATGTATGACAACATATAAACCACCGAGAGTAAAAGGGCAAAAGTTTAACAAAACCCCCGTTGAGCATTCCACTTCGACATCAACGCTTAACCTGCACATTTATAAATATATGAAGGGCTGAGTACGAAAGTACTCAATAAACACGTGCCGAAAACACATTCGTACAAATATAATTGCTATTGTCGTAACACAGCGCAACATAGGGATTTTTGTCACTAAAGTACCTATGTTCGCTAAATTCTTTTGTGATCTTAAAAATTTGACTGCGCAGTCTAAGTTCTGGAGTAATCATACATATCTGTAATTCTGGGTGTCGGGAAAGTGGCCACTTTCCGCGAACACTGAACCGGCCAACCCGCTAAGATGACTCACAGTTCTGGTGTACACTAGCTTTAAAAGATATAATCTTTAAAGGCTGAATTCGATTAATTGTTCAACAGATACGCATCAAAATATTTTATAATGTTTCTAAATCAAAATAATTCCTGAGACGAAAATAGTAATTTGGTACAACGCATACGATTTTGTTGGTAAAAGAAAGCCTACCTGATCTGCTTCTTCGTCTAGTAAGATCTCGAGTCCTTGATGTCTAGAGCTTTTCCTTTTGCTAAACCTTAATCGTCATTACGAGCAAGATACTCATCGTGAGTATATAATTTATTTCATTTAAAAAAAATGAAATAATATTCTATTATTCTATAAATTTTTCTAATCTTTTTACTCGACTAAGATTTGAGTAATTAAAGATTTCTATAACCAATAATAAAAATACTACTACTAATTTCATAACTTAAAAGATTTAATGATTGGGTTAAATCTAACTATTTATATCCAATCCCTTTAATTACTAACTTAATCCAAAGATTTAATTTTTTATTAATCCATTATTAAGGAATAACTAAATCCATTTTTAAAACTTAAAAACTGGGCCCATTTCTCCTAATTAAAATAGGCCCATTACTAAATTAAAAACGAGCCCAATCTATTATTATGTCTTTCAGCCCATTAAGAATTTAATTTCGGCCCATTAGACACTTTTTCAATTCTGCCCACTCTAATTACTTCATAATCGGCCCACTCTAAAATCATATAACCGGCCCACTCTACAATCCTCGACCCATCTTCCTCGACAGCCCCTTTAATTTCCTTAACCCTAGATAATTTTTCACACCCCCGATCACTCTCCTTCCTCAACTCTCTCTCTCTCATAATTCCTCTCGTTCTCTCCAGCGGTGCCTTCACAGTGAACCCTCCTAGTCTCATCTCCATCACTCGCTCTCTCCCTCCCGACAGTTCTTCGTTATGGGACAACAGCAATTGCTTTTGAGGTCAAGCCTAAACTTTCGAATTTCACCGTTAAAAACTTTTGCATGTTCTTATTTCTTCTCTGATTAGGATAGGTTTTTAAGGTTGGACAATTTTCCAGAATTTGAAGAAAATTTCAGAATTCTCCCCTTTCTTTTTTTTTCTCATTAATGTTGGTCTCTGTTCGGATTATGTTTTAGAGAGTAATACAGTTTAATTAAGAATTCCTAGAATTTGGTTTCTCATGGCTTAATGATTTTTTTCTCATTTATTCTGATTCTGGCTGAGGGAGTGTTACGGCTAGGGTGAAGATTCCCTCTGTTCATGGTTGGGAATTCCTTCGGGTTTGAAGCTCCGGTTATTGGGTTTACAGGTATGAGATTTTTAAATTTAAACCTTCCTGTTGCTTTTTCTTTTTTTTTTTTTTTTTGAAATAACCAGACTCTATTTCTAAATGTTTTCAAATCTGATCCCATGTTTCTGTTTTAGGGTCTATGTGGATTGGGTTCAGAGATGGGGTTAGCAGCGAGTTGGGAGTTTCACCTCGTCCTGCTGTTGCTCTTCCAGCCAAGGACTTCTAAGGCAGTAGTCCAGTTTTCATTCAATGCGTTCAAAGAGTTTTCTTTTTCTAATGACTTCTATTATGTGATTTTACGATGATATTCTTTAGGTTAAATACAAAACATGCTTTTATGTTGACTGTGGCTTCTAACCTGATGATTGAAAGGATCTCAGTGAGTTATATGCTATGTATGCTTTAAGTTCTGGCATAGCACTATTAGAGGGTCTTAAGCACATATAAAAAGTAAGAAGTAAAAAAAAGTATACTTGTAAGTTTCTAACGTTTCTTAACTTCAGAAGTGGTTGTAAAATCTAAAAATGAGTTTATGTTTTTGGATGACACTTTGTCTTGGTTTTAGTCATGATTTATGTTTTGGTTTCAAACCCAGCATGAACTAATACTCTAAGTTCCTTATGTAGCCACTGCTTGCCTCTTATGTTCTAGGCTATAACATATATGTTCTGAATAGGCCTATGTTTTCTTCTAAGTTCTGAAACTGCAGTTCTGTTCTGTGCAAGCTCTGAGTACGTTCATTGTTTTATGCTAGAGTTCTAAAGTGATTGGAAAAAAATAGTCTATAATTTACCTAAATTCAGTTTTAAGACTTCTGAAAGATAGTTAAAAGTAGAAGTTTTGAAGACTTCTTGAGGTAGCATGACGCATGTTTTATTTCTAACAAGTCTCAGTTCTGAAGAAGATTTTAACTATTATAAAAGAGGATTAAGACTAGAGGTTGAGATCCTAGTTTACCTCGATGACTCCTTAAGCTTCTGAGTTGGGGTGGCTTCTGGTGGATGCAAGCTTCTCTGAATATGCTAAGTAGGGGTGGGGCTGATTTCTAAAGCGTGTAAGGGCAGAGCCTGTGGTTGTTATATAGAAGGGTTTAAGTGTATGCCATGTTTAATGTATGCAGAGACACTTGAGTGAAAACTTAAAGTTTCTTACTTCTACTCCTTTAACATGTCTTATCTCTGAAATCTTGACTTTGGGGTGCTATGAGTTTAATATAAGATCTTCTCTTTCTTCTAACAGGTGCATAGATGAATGGAGGGATTAGGGAGGGTGCAGGCAACCTTCCATCGTAGACTTCATCAACTCCTTCCTTTCTATTTTTCTTGTCATGATAATTAATTGCTAGATAGGTCATTCATTCCCAGATTTGCAGTATCTACTACAAGATCTATTTGGGTAGATTTTGTTCACCCTTAATTCCCTTCCATCGTTTACTACATATAGGTTGCATCCCTATTAATACTTTTCTTTGTATAGGGTAAATATCTATTGTATCTCATGTAAATCTCTTCCCACATAATCTTGTTTTACACCTGCAGTGCCTCCATGGCAGACTGAACTTACTTCCTCTGCTTTAAATCTCTCTCGAAGCATAACTATAGGCCTGCATGCCTATCTATTTCCTCTATTGTATTATAGCATGTACAGGTTATACAAATGTTTTTCTATTAATAAGATACTACTAACTATACTACTAACTATTTATATACAAGTTTAAATACGTAGGTAACACATCATCAGTACACAACAGCTCTTTAAAGCGTAGAACCCTTCTGCAATATTTTGAAATCAATCTCAATTATCTAATATCATTAATTCAATAATCCCTTCTTTGCTTCAATCACTATATCAATGCAAGGAATATATAAATATCTCTAGTATATAACATATGCTACCTTGCTACAACATCTTCTAAGTAATCAATTAGTGTCTAACTAAAATTTCATAACCCATAAAGCATTTGTCTTGTCTTTGTATAAGTTTTCTTTTAATAACTCATCGAACTTAACCCAGAAATTAATTTAGTTTTGTCTTTTTGAATAACCTCATTATCCAAACGAGCTCGCATCATTTCTATGATTACTAAAATAATTATAAAATGCACAAATAATAATTATTAATATCGATTAGGCGATCGATATTCTAATCTTCATTACAAAATTTTCTTATCCCAATTTTAAAAACATAAACTACTAGTAGAAAAATAGCGGGACATTACAGTCGCGCACCCGGACTCTGCCGGGGAGGGCGGAGGTCGGAGCGTGACAGATGCACTCGAAAATGTTATCTCACTCGAGATTTATTTAAACGGTACGATGAAAGGTCAGGATCGCAGTTCGAGAACGAAGTAGTCGTCAGTCAAGACGATCCATGTAGGCTTTCTTATACTAAAAGAAAATATGCGTGTTTATCCGCATTTATGTTATTTCTTTTCAAATAGCTTTTGAATTGAAATTGATATTTCAAGTATTGTCTTGCCATAAATGTTTTATGTTTTGTATGATACATATCTGCTATGATTATGAAATCGAATTCCGGTTCCAGTGGGTAAGCATCCCCACTCGAACTAATGTACACAAGGACCGTGAGTCATCTAGCGGGTTGGCCGGTCAAGGTGTCCGTGGAAGGTGGCCACCTTCCCGGCACACAGAAATTACAGATATGGTTGATTACTAAAGAACTTAGACTGATCAGTCGAACTCAAAATTTTCAAGAAAAGAAATGCTTTTGTGAACATAGGTGCTTTAGTGACAAAAAAAAATCCCTATGTATCACTTAGAATGGCTGGACAATTTTATATGTATGAATGTGATTTCAGACATGTGTCTACTGAGTACTTTTGTACTCAGCCCTGCATGTATTTCTAAATGTGCAGGTTGAGCTGTGATGAAAAACGGGAAGTGCTAAGAGAAGATTTTGTCGAACTCATCTAGTAGTAACTCTTGGGGGTTTGCATGTCTTCATACATGTAAACTTAGAAATTGATCCAAATTCCGCTGCAGACACTCGGATTAAGTATTCAGATATTTCTCTTCGTGCAAATCTCATTCTTTTCCTCTATTTTTATGTTCCTTTCCCCAGTCACGGTTTTCCCGACTTTGGCTACCTTAGCGGAGGGCAGGTGTGACAAATAATGTTTTGGGTGCTAGTAATTGATTAAGCGAGAAGTGCTCAATTGTTGTCGCATGGAATCGCATCACGATAAACTCCGAGTTGATTAAATTCTCGTGAGACATTCAAAAAGGTTTACTATATAAGAAACCTTATCGGTTGAAATTTATTTCATATATAATGATTTCAACTTATTTCATATATAATGATTAAAGTCTGAACTGGATCACTCACGTATAAATATATGAATTAGTTTTGAGCTATCAACGATCTCTATTAATTAATGGAATACAAATCTTAAACGTGAGAAATAATTAATGACAAAAAGAAGGTTATATCCATAATTTGAGTGGACACCGGATAGTTTGATATTTATCATATGTGGAGTCGATTAAATATTAATATAAGATCTATAATTTATTATATTTGCTAGAGTAATTATGTCACGCCCCGTCCATCGCCCTCCCCTGCAGAGTCCGGGCGCGCGACTATAGAATAAATAAATGAAGGATAAATTGGAACACTGAAAGCTTTGACTGAACCAAAAGGTAATTCAATTACTGAGTTTAGTTCACACAAGGATTTAATTTACATAATTGGCAACTTTGCCAAACAAAAACTGATAGAACTTGCACAGCGGACTAAGGATCGACTGAAGTCTACGTGTATGAAGACACGTAGACAACCAAGATTTAATTTAAAGACCGACAAGCCCGCCATAGCATCTCCCATCATCATGTCTCAACCTGCACATTTATAAATACATGCAGGGCTGAGTACAAACGTACTCAGTAGGCACATGTCAAAATTGCATACATACATATATAATTGTCAATGCCGTAAGAGTGAGACAAATGAATTTTATCTTTAAAAGCACCTACATTCACTAAATTCCTTTGTGAAAGATCCTAAGTTCGACAACTATCTAATTTTCTTTAGTATACTGGCCATATCTGTAATTTGATGATTTATGGTACCGAGAAGGTGGCCACCTTCTACGGACACTGAACCGGCCAACCCGATCGATGACTCACGGTCCACTTTAATCGGTCAACAACTTCGATGACTCCCGGTTATTTGTGCACATTTAGTTCGAGTAGGTTACACCACCCACTGGAACCCGAATTCGACTTAAATTCTTCGGATCCTAAAACCAGGCATCCAGGATCCTTACACCAGGTACCCTTAATCAGATAGGCATTGATACAAAATATAAATCATTTCGGCAAGACAATACTTTGAAACATATTTTCTCAATTTGAAATCATTTCGAATGCAACATAAATAGTCTACGTGCACACATAATTTTATTTGTAATAGAAAGCCTACTTGGATAACTTCGATTTGCACTTGATTTGATCTCGAAACGCGAAACAGGTCTCTCGTAAAAAACTTTATAAGAGCTCGTATAAGTTAAAATTCCCTTAGTGCATTTGAAATATTTAATTATAAGAATATATTATTCTTAGTTCTTGTTTCGACTCGTTAATTGAGATATTGATACTTCTGATCAATATTATTTATAAGGTATTGAATCCTCGATTCAATTACTCCGGTAATTGTATTTAAGTGCAATAAGTGTATTAACACTTAATGAAATAATTATTTCTCAATAATTAATTATTCAATTAATATTATAAGTTCTATTTATTTAACTCTTTACATAACTTTAGAATATTAATACTTTTAATAAATCCTTAATAGAAGTAGAGATATTTATTTCTCTTAATTTAGAACCCAATTAAATAAATTGGATCTTCTTTGATTTAATACATAATGTATATATTACTATCCCTTCTTCAATATTTAATATTTCTAATTAATGTAACTCCATCTTAATTAAATCTTATCTTATTAAAATGTTTAAACTAGTCCATTTGAATTAATTAAGTGAGCTTAATAATTAACTTAATTATTTTGAATATTAATTATCTTATGTAATGACCCGTAAAATTTCTCCTAATAATACTATTATCGAAAATTGGGGTAATAAAATTTCGTTGTAAAATTTAAAATGTCGATTTACTAATTGATTTTAGTAGCTATTGTTTCGTGTACCTTATAGTCTTTGTATAATAATGGACATTATGCAAGTTTGTTCGATGATGAGATCATTAAAAAGACGAACTAAATAAATCATTTCAGTGCATGATAGATAGTTGGAGTTCTATGAGATAATTAAATTATCTAGAAGAGGCTTAAACAAACAGTAGTGTGGTTATATACTATAGAGGGTATATGTTTAACATTAATAAAGAAACGATGTGTGAAAAGGATTATGGGTTGTATTATTATTAATTATTGATTAAATCCTTATTAGTGAAGTAGTATATTTACAAGATTAGTATATTAATGTTTCGATAAGTATAATCCGTATCTAGTTTATGATTGGAAAATAGCATGTAACTAATGGTATTAAGTAGGATGTATTATTTGCACATATGAAATGAGATTAGTATAATGCAAATTACTTAAAATAGATAAGGACATGTATATACGTATAAGTACAGCTAAGTAATTCCATGTTTCGAATCTGAAACTAACGTGCACTAAATATATGGTAAGGAAAGACAAAGTCATGTATCTAGAACTATTGATAAAAGAAAAAGGTAAGATGAAATCAGCAGAGCAGATTGTTTTATAGAATATATGAGAGAAGACTACAGGTAGGTATTGCAAAGTCATGAATTATATTACATCATTTAAAGTAAGAGGATAAAGGTAGACAAATTGAAAGCAAAGGAGTTATAAGCAGCAGGAATGCAGGTCGAGGAAGGGAGTCTTGCACTCCTCCTACACTCCACAATCTATCCCTGCACCAAAAATAGATAGCACATTAATGTATTTACCCCAGAAGTCAATGATTCAGAAACATAGCATATAATACTTGACTTATAGGTCTGTGCATTAGATAACTAGAGTGAATAATGTATATGATACATAAGATAAACGTATCAGCAGCCTTCCCTACATGTACAACTAGAAGCTTTTAATAGAAACTCTTCTTATGTTCAGAGAACTCAGTTTCACTTTCACTAAGGCAAATCCAGAGTAATTCTTATCTCTTTCCCTCCCCAAGAAGTCACCCCAGCTCAAGTATAAGGAGTTTCCCAAGTCATTCTAATCCCAAGGTTCCTAAGGTGTCACTAAGGTAAATGAAAAGGGTTAAGCATTCAGATTTGGCAGTTGTAGCATTAGCTTAAATCAGTTTGTTATTTTTTTTCCAGAAGACAGCTTGGAGCTCTCTTAGCCGAATCCTAGAGTAAGAGTAAGCTCTCTTACTTATTTATAACTGTTTGAATGAAATAGAGGTTTATTGCAGAGTCTGCAATCTGTTAGAACACGGGTAAAACCAAGATTTCAAACGTGGGTGCTCTGATTTCAGAGCATAGATATAGCTGTATATATATGTGTGTGAGTGTATACTATTAGTACTCTAGTCTAATTCCTTAGTGCTAGTTCAAGATCTGCTGTTTTTGTTTGAATAAGAAAACTTGTTACTGGAACCACCAAAAATAAGGAAAAGAAAACAGAAAATAATGAACAAAGAGGTAAAGAGAATTAGAAGCTTTTAACTATTCGGTTCAGATTCTTACAAGCCTAGAACTTAGAAAGACTAAGAAATTATTTAGGTTTTACTTAGTAAAAAAAAAAAAAGGGGGCAACAAGCAGATTCAGAACACACATAACACCCCACTTAAAAATATTCAAAACCTTCTGAGTGTATTAGTTAATAGTTAACAGACTGAAGAAATTTAAGATGCTAATGAGATAGAAGTTTTGAACATAGAAATCCTACCAAAACCTTACAGACTTAAGATATTTCTCCCTTCTGTTTTGAGAATTTAAAAAAAAAAAAAAAAAACACACTAGACAAACCAAAAGAACAAAATACTCCAGAAACCATCAACAACGAACCCAGAGCAGTTCAGTTAGATAAAAACATAGATATTCACATGGTCTTATATTTAGAACTTTAGGACCTATAGACTATACTTTCAGAATTTGCTGAGTATAACACATATATGTATTCAATTTCAGAACGTATATATTTACACAATCTAATAATTTAGAATTTTAGAAGCTATTATTATGCTTTCAGAACTTTAGGACACATATGCATATTCTGGCCTTAGAACATAGATCTATGTTGTTATAATTTAGACTCTAAAACATAGACAAAGCCTAGAGTGAAATTCAGAATTTCAGAAAACATAGAACCACATTTACATGTTCAAATTTTAGAACATAGACTCATATTCAGATTCTGAACCCAACGCAGAATTTATGAAAGTTCAGAAATAAACTACCAGAAAGACCCAACTCAGATTTATAGCCAACCTTCAAAAGAACCCCAAACCCCAAAACCGAAACTCATTCGGTCCTCAACCAAAACAGGAATCAATAAAAGGAAAGAAAAATCCAATAAAAGAAACCATTTCCACCAAATAACAACAAAATTTAAAACATACAGTAGAGATTCAACCTTAACTTTTTAAAATAGAAAGTAAATAGAAATTTAAGAGCAACCTTCCGGCGACTACACCACTCTGGCGAGAGACGGCCGTTGTTGCGTTCCACCGGGAAAGCAGCCGGGAGTGACGACGAGGTCAGGGAAGGAGCTCCAACAATTCAGCCGTCAAATAGAGAGAGCGGAGATTAAGCATTTAAAAACAGATTGTAAGATAATTCCAGAGGATGATTTAATCGAAACATGCAGAACCAAATTGTAAGATAGAGGGTTACCTTATGGTATCAACGGCGACTGGAACCCAAACAAAACAACCTGCTGATCGGTAGAAGAAGGAGTCGAGAACAGAGACAGAGACGAGAGAGGCGAGAGAGACGAGAAAGACGAGAGAGGAGGAGTTTTGTGTCTCTGCTAGGGTTAGGAGGAATGATTAGAATGCCACCCACGGGCCGGGTCGAGTCATTCTAGCGGGCCCGGATACAAGTTAATTAGGATGGGCCAATTTCAAGGATTTGTCTAATGGGCCGAAAATTAATTAAGCTTGGGCTGGACCTGTAATATTTAGTAGTGGACTGAAAAAAAAAATGATAAATTGGGCTTGGAATTAAAATTTAAATTGAGCACAAATTAAATATTTAGAATGAGTTAAATTATCTCTTAAGATTGGATTAATAAAATGAATCTTTGGAAAGATTAGTAATTTAATGGATTGGATATAAATAGTTAGAATTAATCCAATATTTTTAGATCTATTAAGTTGTGAAATTAGTAGTATTATTTAATGGTTATAGAAATTCTTAAGTACTCGAACCTTAGTCGAGTAAGAGACTAGAATAATTAGTGGAATCATAGAATTTATTATTTCATTTTTAGATGAAATAAATCATATACTCACGATGAGTATTTTTCTCTTAATTACAATTAAGGTTCAGCGAAAGGAAATTCCAGTCGATCTAAATCAGCATTTTGTTAGACGAGGAAGCATATTAGGTAGGCTTTCTTTTACAAATCAAATCGTATGCGTTGTACCAAAGTATGATTTTTGCTTTAGAATGCTAGAATTTAAAATGTTATGAAGTATTGCATTGTCGAAAATATTTGTATTTTGGTATGATGCGTATCTGTTGAAAAATTAATCGATTTCAGACCTTTAAAGATTTATATCTTTTAAGGTTAGTGTACACCAGAACCGTGAGTCATCTTAGCGGGTTGGCCGGTTCAGTGTTCGCGGAAAGTGGCCACTTTCCCGACACACAGAATTACAGATATGTTTGATTACTCCAGAACTTAGACTGGCCGGTCGAATTTTAAGATCACAAGAATTTTAGTGAACATAGGTTCTTTAGTGACAAAATCCCTAAGTTGCATTGTGTTACGGCAATTGCAAATATATTAGTACGAATGTGATTTCGGCATGTGTTTACTGAGTACTTTCGTACTCAGCCCTGCATATATTTATAAATGTGCAGGTTAAGTCGTGATGACGAAGTGGAAGGCTCAGCGGTGGTTTTTGTCAAACTCTAAATGCTTTACTCTCGGTGGTTTATATGTCGTCATACATGTAAATCTACATATTGATCCAGTTTTCGCTGCCAGACTTATTTAAACTTTAAGAACTAAACTGTTATTTTATTCGTGTCGAACCATGTATTTCAGACTTGTGCTCGTTTTTCATTATTCAAGATGTTGTTATAATCACTTATTCTGAGGCGTTTCCCGGATTCCATTCAAGTAAATGCTTTCGTTTCATTCGTTATCCGTATCTTTCTCTTTAAGTCACGTTTTCCTCGATTTTACATAGAGAAGTGAAATGGGGACGTGACAGAGTGGTATCAGAGCAAATTTTTGTGCTTGAAACCCGAGAGTCTTTTGAAATCCGTGTCTAGTATAGTTCCACTAGATACCTGAAATGAGTCGACAAAACCCGAGCACTTCCGTGCATCACGCGCAACGAGGAGAAGCCAAGCAGTTCATTTATATGTGAACACGTTAGAACGGACAGAATCCGTTACTTCGATTTCCGAAGATAGAAATTCAAAGTTCTTTTGGTAAACTTGTGTTGGGAACCCCACAGATAATTTAAGTTTTGATGATGTTATCTCGAAAACACACTTGATATTATTCATGTTCTGTATTATTTCTATTTTTATCTCCTTGTAATAGATGAAAACTAAAGCAAGTCTAAGCAACAGAAAGTTGGAGTAAGACAACTGTCACGCCCGCTTTCTACTAAGTCTAGTAAAGCCGGAAACGTGACTAATGAAAGGAATAAATGACGAGAGTAAGACAATGAATATTTCTCTCATAACATAAATCAAGGGTTCGTTCCGTAAATTCATGAAGTCAGAGTCATAAGCTCGTTACATCACGTAACTAAATTAAAGAGTTCAAAACTCGGTCTTATTACATAAGGGTCTAGCAGCGGAAATGTAGGATCGCGTAACGAAATCCTACGTGTATGAAGACACGTAGAACCCCCAAGAGTCAGCTACTAGGAGTCCGACAAAAAGCCTGACATAGCACCCACGTCTTCTTCGTTCTTATCCTGTACGTTTAGAAATACATGCAGGGCTGAGTACAAATTGTACTCAGTAGACACGTGCCAAAATCGCACACTTACATATATAACTGTCAAGCCATTTCAAGTGAATCATAGGGATTTTGTTTCTAAAGCACCTATGTTCACAAAAGCATTTCTTTGAGAAAGTTCTAGTTTGACCATGGTCCTAATTCTTTTGTAATCAACCATACCTGAATGTTATTTGTGCCGGGGAAGTGGCCACTTCCCACAGACACTTGACCGGTCAACCTTTCGCTGACACACAGTCCATTGTGTACACTAGTTCGAGTGGAGACGCTAACCCACTGGAACCCGAATTCGATTATCATAGTTCGAGTGGAGACGCTAACCCACTGGAACCCAGATAGGCATCTTACATAAATCGAAAACATTTATGGCAAGACAGTGCTTTGAAAATATCTCATTTCATTTGAAAACATCCACATATATTTTTATAGGGTAAGAAAAAGCCTACTTGAGTAGTCTTGACTGACGATTGATTCGTTCTCGAGCTGCTGGTTCGACCTTTCGTCGCAACCTTTAATATAAATCTCGAGTGAGATATATTACTCAAGCATATCAATTAATTCCAAGTATAAGGAATTACTATCCTTGGCTAAATTGAGGGTTTATTCTCGGGTCTTTAAAAGTCGACTATTATACGAGTCTAGGAGTTGTACTTCCAGAGGAGTCATTTGATGACTTCTAAATCACTTTATGCTTTGAGGATTTACTATACCCAATAAATAATTTATTGGGTAATATAACTAAAGACATTTCAAATTTTAATATCTCGATCCTTAAATCGAGATAACTAATTTCTAATTAAGCCAATTAAATTTCAATTGTCACGCTATAAGCATGATTTATAATTTAATCATTTCTTATGATTAAATTCTACTTTGGTAAATTAATTTCTAATTAATTAATTTAGTCTTCCAATTTAGCTTTAAAAAATCTATTTTGGACTTAGCCCAATTAAGTTAAGTCATGTCACCTTAATTAAACAATTAACCAAATTAGGATCAATTAACTTCTAGCCCATTAGTAATTCATTAAGTCCACCCCTTAAATTTTATTCAGCCCATTAAAATAAATAGCTAGGCCCATAACTAATTCAATTAAATTAGGCCTGTTGGGATTTATCTCGGCCCAGTCTTTTAATTATTTGGCCCAGCTACTATTCTACCTTAAGCCATTTAATATTTCTTACTAGTTCATTCCATGGATTCAACTGGGTTGGCCCAATTCATTTTTATTCTTGGGCCCAATATATCTAATATACGGCCCGTTAACCCGGCCCAGGTTCTAGGTTATTCTAACCCAACCTAAACTCTAGAACTCTCCATTGCTCTTTTCTAAACTTAGGGTTGAATAACCCCTTCTATTTTATTTTCGCTCATCACAACAGTGCACCCGCCTACTTCTTCCTTCTTCATGGCGTCGCCATCTCCTCCACCTTGGTGCTGTCGTCGCTTCGCCGTTCCAGCCACCGATTCTGGCGTCCACCTTCGCCACACACCCGACGACTACTGCTTTTTCTCTTTCTCTTTCTGTTCTGGACGACGACACAACTCGTCGGAGTTCACTCGCCGAAAACTCGATGTAAACCCCCTTCCCTCTGTTTCTAAATCTGTATTCAATAATTTTCCTCTAGCATGTTTTGGAGCATGTTTAGTATTTAATCCGTATTCAATAATTTTCACTCACCGTTCCAGGGATTGAGGATTTAGTGTTCTGCGTTTAGTATTTTCTAACTCATAAATTGATGAGGGATTCTAAAATCAAATCTTGACATTTCAGATTGGCTTCTTCCTTAACTAATTAAGATTTGTTCCTTCTTGTTTTGAGGAAGTCGATTTGTGAAGCTAAGATTGGGGATGGCTCGGTTCGGTTTTTTTTTTTTTAGGTCTGACACTTACTTTCTAAATCATGCTTATGTTCTGGATTTAAGTTTATAAGTGTAAGTTTATGTTTTGAATTTGGGATTGTAATTGTAGGTTTATGTGATGTTGATGATTGCAGGTTAAAAGGACTTGAGAGAGTTATAATTGTTTAGCCTTGGCAAAGTGTTATTTAGGCTTAGATTTTGGTTTATTAAACTGTAATATGATGCATGTCTAGGACTAATTTATTGAGTTCTAAGTTCTCTACAATCCTGCAATTGTTAAGGTTCTTGAGTATGTCTTTTCTAAGCACATTCTATGGTTCTGAAATCTGCATACATCTTCTAAGTTTCATGTAGTCTAGGAGTTTATGTGGGCATGTACTTTATAACCTGAGATCTATGTTATCTAAGTTCTGAATTTGAGCTTTGCATTGAGTATCTAGTTTTAGGCTGATAGGTATGTCATCAAATGAGGGTTTAAGCTTCTATTTTACCTGAACTGCAATTGGTATGCTGGGCCTTGATGAAAAAAAAATGGGTAGAACTGCCTCTCCATAGTCCCCTTTGAAGTCTTATAGTTGGTTCTTGTTGTTTGAAGTTGACAGATTTCTAGCTCTTACTCCTTGCTATGCTCTTAGGAGATTTCTATGGAGGTGGAGCTGGGCAGAATCTTCTGAGCCTCTTCTCCTTCTCTGAAATGTGCTAAGTGTTTTAAGGTTGAGTTTGTGGACTGTAAACTGATCTAAGGGTTGAAGAGTGGGTATTTATAGTGTGTTTGGTTCTACCTTGATCTAAACAGCTCAGCAGTCAGCATATCTTTACATATCTTTCCATATCTTTACCTATCTTTACATATCTTGCAAGGATGCACAAGGAGTGGAAAGAGTGCAGTGTTTCTTTCTTTTCTTTGCAGGCTATAGAGCTATAGCATGTGCATCAGTAGGTAGCTTCAGTGTGCTTCCAGATGGGTTTGTCATAGCACTATTTGCTATATCTTTATCACTATTCACTTTCCTAAATTCTGACACTCTCTGCAACTCTTTTTTTTTTGTCTTTTGTTGCAGGTTCCTTGGGAAGGGAGGGCAGCCTAGGGGGTAGGAATGGGGAAATAGGGCAGGCTGCTTTCTTACTGTATTTTGATTCTATCAGATTGTCTTCAGGGAAATCTCTGTAGCATTTTTTTGTAATGTACGATGCAGTCCCTTTTGTATGCCCCTTTTGGTCTTTCCTAAATTTCTAGGTTTGTAGGTGAGATGGTCTTATGAATTTACACCATCATTTGTAAAGTCATATATATATATCTATATTTACGTGCTTATACACAATTTCTTTATGTTTTCACTAATCATGCATGCATCACAAACTGTATACCTATATATATGTGTGCTTACATAATCAATTATTCTTGTTTGACTAATCTTGCATGCATCCTGCGTCATTTAAATATAAGGCCACAACATCTTTTATTTCTTAATAGATTTTCATATCACACTAACTAATTAATAAGATAATAATAGTCATCCACTAATTTATACTTAGTGATATTAGATGGAGTCCCACTACTCGATTTGATCTTATCCGCACATTTTCAATATTTGTTGATTAATATGAATAAATCTTATTCATCTTGGCCCAATATTCCACTTAGAATGAATATCGAAGTCCAATATTTGAATTAGACCGGATTTAAAGAGGCGGGGCATTACAACAACTTTAACAGAAAGTTGAACCAGCAAGTCTTAGACAGAAAGCTG
>JAPKLX010002822.1:565-11938 GCA_026898415.1 Leonotis leonurus | reverse complement strand
TGAAAAACCATCATCAAAACTTAGAGATGTTATGGGGTTCCCAACAATTTCCCCCTTTTTGATGATGTCAAAACCACACTTAGTAAAAACAATGTTACTTGTATCATGTTCTGGACAAGCTGGTTAATTTGTTATTTAAGTTAAATAACAGTAAATAACAGAGAGATAAGAAAAACTCCAAATTCATTGATGTGTGAATTGTTGAGTACAAAAGATTAACAGAAGAAACAAAAACAGAAGATATAAAGATTTGTCTATGAAAACCATCTTGCAGCTCCACCCTTCCTCATCTTCTCCCTCTGTGCATCAGAAACCAGCTGGATACTTTCATATATCCCATCTCTAACTCTGGCGTAGTTAGGATCATGGTTATCTATCTTGTATCCTTTGATTTTGGCCAGCTGGTTGATGTAGTTGAGAATGTAAGTCTTGTCAGGTAAGTTGCTGCCTGGTATCATAGGGCAGATCATAAATTCTTTCTCAGGTGCCTTCAGCTGGATTTTGGCATCAGAAGCAGCTATTCTGATCCTCTGTATTAGCTCTTGGTCACCAAAATTCTCAAGATATCTGTTGAAGTCCTCATCAGGAACTGATTCAGAGTATGTAGGCTCCTTCAAAAAATATCTATTCAAGATAAACCCTTGCTTCACTTTCTCCCAGTCAATCTGGTCCTCTTCTGGAACCCATGTATCTTTGGGTGTCTCCTTTTGTAATGATAGATTCCAGGAGAAGGACTTCTTCTTCTTCTTCTTAGATTGAGTTGTTGACTGAGAGGACTGCTGCTGTGAGCGTTCAGTAGATGTAGGCGAGGAGAAAGGTGTTTGATAAGATTTCTCTTTGGCTTCCTGGGCAGCCAGCTTTCTCTCTCTCTCCACCTGATCTTTGTAAAATTGAGCTCTGAATACTGGATCACACGCTTGATCCATGCTCACTCCGAATAGCAGCAGTTCTGCTATCTGATCCCCTTCATCTATAGGCTTCTTGCCTTTGTCTTTGGGGGTTGCAGATGTAGGTTGAGCTGGTTCTGATCCTAGAAGTGTAGGGTCAGGTCTGGGAGGAGTGGTAGCTCTTGGTTGGGTTGGTGCTGGTACAGGTGCTTCTGGTGCTGGTGCTGTTGCTTCAGCAGATGCCTTGCTGCTTCCCTTTCCACCCTTTCCTCCAGAGATTTCCCCCTTTTTGACATCATCAAATAGGGTATTGATGAGTGTACGAAGGGAAACTATCTCCTCAGACATCTTGACCATCTTTTCCTCTGCATCTTCTTTAAAGCCCAGCAGATGGTTGATTGTCTGGTCAGAGGCATCCAATTTCTTCTCCAGTCTGCTGTTCAATGTTGACAATGTTTTGTCATATGTAGCTTGAAGCTCTTCAACAGCAGTGAGACGGGTGTTCTGGTTGCTAAACTCATCAGGATTGGGATACAGCAGATCATTGAGCACATCGATCTGGTGTCTTCTCATCAACTCCACAAATTTGTCATCTTCAAATTTAGCAAATTGTGAGTGAATGGCCAGGTCAGTAGATTCTTTGAGTTGAGCAGCAAGTGCAGTGCTTTTCTGGTCAACAGCTGCAGCAATTATCTCTGTCTGTTTTGCCAAAAGGTCAGCTATTAGAGTAGTGGCCTTGTCTGCTTTTTCTTCAATGCCTGTCAGGCGCAAATGGAGCTTTTTCTGGTCAGCTTCATGGACCTCTCTGTCATCATCCATCTTTTTGTTCAGATCGTCTCTGATCTTTCTGATTTTGCCTCTGATATCTCTATCCATGTCATTGACGTAGTCCTTCTGATGTTGGTTAAAATCAGAAAGGACCTGTGTGGCTTTTTCTTGTATCGAGTTGCACACATCTGTCATGTGGTCTTCGACTCTAAGTGTAATCAGATTGTCCAGCTGGTAGTTGTTGAAAGTCGTGGTCTCTCTTTCTAAGAGTTCTTCCATGGTATAGAAGTTGACGTGTTTCTTCAACTTCTGTGCAGCACCATGGGTATAAATTTCATTGCTGGGCTCCCCTCCAACATGCTGACCCACTGGTTCATCATCTCCGGAATCGAGGTCAATGACGGGTGTTTTCTTGGGAGACTGTCTTGTTGGTGGAGTTTTCTTGGGAGACTGACTTTCAGTAGGTGCTCCCTGTTCTGGTTGTGGTTGTTGTTGAGGTTGTGCAGAACTTGATGTGGGCATGTCAATTTTCAGTGCTTCTGCCTCCTGCTTCATGAGGACAGAGATAAGCTGGTGGTATTCTGTTCTGACTTCCTGAACAGTAGTGACTTGGAGCAGACTCAGTAGAGTGGCTTCTTCTTTCTTCAGTTCATCAATTGATTTGAGCTGAAGCAAGGCATCAAATATATAGTACTCACTGTCCTTGACCAGCAAGTAGAATTTGACTCTCCTAGCGGCTCCCAAGCTCTCTGGTAGCTTAGTGATTCCAGGAAATTCTTCCAAGACAGAATGTTCTGCCTCATTCTCCAACAGGTGGATGACATTCTCTGCTTGTTGTTTTCTCACTTCCTCCTCATCAGCAGATTCTTCCTCCTCTTCTTCACTGATTTTCTCCATTCTGCTCGGAGAAGGAGTAGCTGTTCTGGCCGGAGAAAAATCCTTCTCAGGATGGCTTGACTCGGGTTGAGCCTCTGCTGGTGCTGTCTGGGGTGCCTCTTCTTCGTGTTCTGGCAAGTCAGACTGTTCTGCAGTGGGTTCTGGTGGTGGTGATGATTCTTGAACTTTGTGAAGTCTGCGTTTCTTCTGTTTTGGCAGAGAAGCAGAGGTTTCTGTCTCAACAGAACTACCTCTCTTACGTGCTGCCTTTTCTTTCACTGTCTTCTCCTTCTTCTTCTCCACTCCTCTAGAAGGAGGCATCCAGGTGGGGTTGGAACTTCCCATTTCTAGTGCAGCAACTCGGTGCACTTCATCAGTGATTTTGTTGAAAAATTGAGGGGCAAGTCCCATGGACATCTCCAGCTGATACTGGTCCTTGGGAATAGAGTGATTGAGGTTGTACTCCTCAGCATCATCCCATACTTTTTGCTTAAAAAACTTCTCAATCATCAAACTTATCTTGGTGGAGTGCCGTAAATTCCTCCTAACTTCCACAGAAGTTCCTCTGCCCTTGCTGTCTTTGGTGTAAGTGACCAACTTGGCTTCTTTAGCCATCAGCTCAAACAGAATCCTGCTCCAGTTTACTCGAAGGTTCAGAACAATGGCAGTAAGGATTCTGAACTTCTCCGGGGTTACTTGATCATACGAGCCACTGTGGTTAAGGAAAATCCTTTGAACCACTTCCAATAGCAACTTGAATCCCGGTTGCAGCAGAGATCTGTGAAACATCCTCCCAGTGTAGGAGATGGGTATCACCATCATAATCTCCACAGCTTCTTGTAGTTGCTCAGAGGTGATGTCCTCCAGGGTTAATCCTTCATCTTTCAACCTGTACGCTTGGTTGATCATTTCTATCACATTGTAAGGGGTCTTGCTGGTTCTATCCCCAATAGGCATCAGGACGTTGGCTTCGAAGCTATGCTTGTCATTTTGCCATGTTAGGTAGAAGGAGGCCACTTGCTTTCCCAGAAACATCTTGGGATGTGAAGTAACGATGTTGCAGAATCCTTACATCCAAAATATCATTCACACAAATATATACATATTTATCAGTTTATATGAACAAGTATAAGAATAACACAGTGAGAATAGCAGATCATAGAGCAAAAGAAGGACACAGAATATGCAATATAATGCAGATAAAAAGAAGTTTTGATTAATCTAAAAACCTTTGCAGCGTGAAACTATAGCAAAAATTTCTTCGAGCTTTCGAAAACCATGTGTTTCAAGAACAGCATACGGTTCAGGTGAGAGAAACTTCTGAACCTCGGCTACGTGTTGCAGAAAGAGTGAAGTTTGGGGTGCCATAGTTGAGCACAAAAATAGCTTTGGAGAATTGCAGAGAATTTGGGAAAAACTTAAGTGCTTAAAATTTGAGAAGTGCACAGTGCGAGAAAAGTGAAGGTGAACAGTTTAGAGAAGATATCGCACATATATATAACAATAATAAAATAAAACTGTAAGTAATTCGAAGAGTTGAAAAGATTTTCTCCCTTTTTAGATTTTTCCCGCTTCAAGATTTGTTTTGCCGCCTTTCCTTGCGTGAGATGAACGCTCTAGATCCTAGGGTCTATATGCGAGCGTGTGCGTATCTCTCACTTTTGGCAACTTTCCTTTTTCCTGTTTCTTGCAGGGATTTCCTCGATCCCAGTTCCCAAGGTTGTGCTAATCATGATAAAAATAGAAGATTTATTAAATCTAGGGTAAAAATATCTTTTACAATTCTGTAACCTAGGAGAGTGACGTCTTTCATCTTGACGCTTCAATTTCCTTAAAAGTTCCCCCTTGACTTAGCATTTAAGAAATAATTTCACATGGCTTTTTCGTCAATTAATTGATAAAATTATGCCACGTGTATTTTATTTCAGCTGATCTTTCTGTCATTCTTGTAATTAGCTTTCTGGTATTAGCTAACTGGTAGCCTTCTGGTCATGACTATCTGGTAGTCTTCTGGTCTTGACTATCTAGTAGTCTTCTGGTCTTGACTATCTGGTAGTCTTCTGGTCATGACTATCTGGTCGTCTTCTGGTCATGACTATCTGGTAACCTTCTGGTCATGGCTATCTTGTAGTCTTCTGGTCATGTTCATCCAGACTGAGTAGTCCAAGTTTTCCACATAGCATCTTAAATCTTTCATCTGGTAATGCTTTAGTTAAGATGTCAGCACGTTGGATGTCTGTATGAATCTTCTCAATCTTGATGTGTTTTCTCTCTACATGATCTCTAATAAAATGATGTCTCACATCGACATGTTTGCATCTTGTGTGGAGTACTGGATTCTGTGTTATAGCTATGGCACTTGAGCTGTCACAGAATATAGGTATCTCCTTTACATCAATCTCATAATCTCTTAATTGCTGTTTCAACCAGAGTATCTGTGCACAACAGCTTCCAGCAGCCATATATTCTGCTTCTGTGGTTGATGTAGCAACAGATGTCTGTTTCTTTGAAAACCAAGATATCAACTTGTTTCCAAGAAATTGACACGTTCCAGAGGTTGACTTTCTGTCCAGTTTGCATCCTGCATAATCTGAATCAGAGTAACCTGTAAGCTCAAAATTATCATCTTGTGGATACCAGAGACCAATATTGGCTGTGCCTTTAAGATATCTAAGTATCTTTTTGGCAGCTTCCATGTGTGATTCTTTAGGATTGGCTTGATATCTGGCGCAAACTCCAACGGCATATGTGATATCTGGACGGCTTGCTGTAAGGTATAGCAGAGAGCCAATAATTCCTCTATATTGAGTAATATTTGCTGGTTTTCCTTCTGGGTCTGGATCTATCTTTCCATTTGATTGCATTGGAATTTTTACTGTTCTGCTATCCTTCATTCCAAACTTGACTAGCAGATCATTGATGTACTTTGCTTGATTAACAAAGATACCATCTGGTAATTGTTTTACCTGCAGTCCTAAAAAGAAATTCATCTCACCCATCATGGACATCTGGTATTTGTTCTTCATTAGTTCTGCAAATTTGTCACACAGGTAGGGAGATTGTGATCCAAAGATTATGTCATCGACATATATCTGGACCAGCAGAATATGTTCTTTGACTTTGATGACAAATAGTGTCTTGTCAACAGAACCTCTTTTAAAGCCTGATTCCAGTAGGAATGTTGATAATGTTTCATACCATGCTCTGGGTGCCTGTTTCAATCCATAGACAGCCTTGGCTAATCTGTATACTCTCTGGTCAGGATTTTCTTCTTCAAATCCAGGTGGTTGCTCAACATACACTTCTTCTTCGAGTATGCCATTAAGGAATGCACTTTTAACATCCATTTGGTATACTTTGAATCTCTTGTATGCAGCATATGCCAGAAATAGTCTGATTGCTTCCAATCTGGCCACAGGTGCAAAGGTTTCATCGAAATCGATACCCTCCTGTTGATTGTATCCCTTTGCAACTAGTCTTGCTTTGTTTCTAACTACTTCTCCATTCTCATCTCGCTTGTTTTTGAATACCCATTTTACACCTATCACCCCTTGATGTTTTGGTCTGTCTACCAAATACCAGACTTGGTTTCTCTTGAACTCATTAAGCTCTTCTTGCATAGCTATGACCCAGTCTGCATCTCTGAGTGCTTCATAGGTGTCAGAGGGTTCTACACGTGATAGATAGCAACTGAGAAGTGCACTTTCTCCATGCATTCTTCTAGTTCTCACTCTATCTGTTGGGTTCCCAACAATCTGTTCAGAAGGGTGATTTTCTTGAATCCATTTCCTTCTGCTAGATATCTCCTCTTCTGATAACTCTGGTTCTGGTTCACTTGCTGGGTCCTCAAACTCTGGATGAGAAGTTTGAAATGGATTTTCATCTTCTGGTATTTCTTGATCATTATTCCAACCATTTGTATTGCTTGATTCTTCTGGTTGATCTGGTTCTGGTTCATTAAGATTATTTTCACCTTCTGGCTGATTGCTCTCTGGTCTAATCTGTTCTGTTCCCCCCTGCTGTGAGCTTGCTGCTTCAGCATTGTTTGGAACTTCAACTTCATATTCTTCTGATGTATTCCAGATTAGAATATCTTCTAACAGAATCCCTTTTTCTTTCTGATTCTTGTTCTGGATTTCTTTCTGGTTTATGTTCTGGTCATGTGTTTGATCAATGTCTAGCTCTCTGTCACTAATACCAGATTCATCAAAAACAATATGAGGTGTTACTTCCACAATGTGAGTCCTCTTGTTAAAAACTCTATAAGCTTTGCTAACATCAGAATATCCTAAGAATATTCCTGGATCAGCTTGGCTATCAAAAGTTTTCAACTGAGATTTCCCATTATTGTGTATGTAACACAGACAGCCAAAAGAACGAAAATAATGAATCCTGGGTTTTCTGTTGTTCCATATCTCGTATGGTGTCTTCCCATGTCTGATGGTGACAACTGATCTGTTCTGGGTGTAGCATGCTGTATAGATGGCTTCTGCCCAAAATTTCTTAGGCAGTCTGGTTGCGTTGAGCATAGTGCGAGCTGCTTCTTTTAAAGATCTGTTTCTTCTCTCAACTACTCCATTCTGTTGAGGAGTTCTTGCAGCAGATGTCTGGTGAGTGATACCCATCTGGTTGCAATATTCCTCAATTTTCTGGTTTAGAAATTCTGTTCCTCGATCTGTTCTGATGGTGGTAACAGAAACTTCCTTTTTCTTGGTAATTTTGTTGAGAAAGTTTGGCAGTTTCTCCAGAGTTTCTTTCTTCTTATGCAAGAATATTACCCAAGTAAATCTTGAATAATCATCAATGATGACTAGAGTATATTTCCTACCATTTATGCTTAATGGTTTGACTGGACCAAATAAGTCTAAATGTAGTAATTCTAGTATTCTGGTTGAGCTCTGGGCAGATTTGCTCGAAAAGGATGATCTGGTCTGCTTTCCTGCTTGACAAGCTTCACAAACGTGACTTTTGTCATAGACTTGTTCTGGCAATCCTTCAACTAGTTTCTCTCGTGCAATCTTATTGATTGATTTGAAGTTGAGATGGCTTAATCTTTTATGCCATAACCAACTTGTTTCTGATACTGTCTTAGTGACCAGACAGGTTTCTATCTGGTTGTTCCATTGCACAATATATAGCCTATCCTGCAATATCCCGGTAAGGAGTATCTCATCTCCTTCCTTGTTCTTCACCAGACAGTTGTTAGTGTCAAAAATAATTTGATTACCATTGGTGCAGAACTGACTTACAGAGAATAAGTTATGGCTGAGACCTTCAACATATGAAACATTTGTGATGGTGGTCTTGCCAACTTTTATGTTACCATACCCTCTGGTGTATCCTTTAGAATTGCATCCAAAAGTAACTTGGGGTCCTGGTTTCTCAATGTAGTCTGTTAGTAGATTCTTGTCACAGGTCATGTGTTTAGAACATCCACTATCAATTATCCAGATTGTTCCTTTTGCAATCTTGCTTCTTCTTGCAGCCTTCTGGTCCTGTCATTAAAAATACTTAGCTACCCTTTATTGTCTGGGTGCTTGATTATTAGCAAAGATCCCTTTCTGAATCCAGAATAGCTTTAAATTGGGAACAGTAATATAACTAGTGATGATATTCCCATTTTCATCAACAGAGGACTTAGATTGAAGAACAGATGAGTAATATCTCTCTGATCCTTTGCTTTCTGTTTTCTTCTGTGATGTCCTGTTGACATTATTTCTGGTCTGTTGTTTGGATTCAGTATAGTAGCCAGGATGTTCTTTTGTTTGATGATACTGTCTGTTACCAGATTGTTTAACCATCATCTTCTGGGGAAGATCTTTCTTATTTTTCAAGTTTATCACTTGATCTGGTACTTGTTTCCTTTCTGGTACAAATTTTATTGGACCAGCTACTTCTTCTGAGTGACCTGGATATCCTAATCCAGCAGAGCCTTTCTGTTGTATGTTGATAAGCAGCTTGGCACGTTCATCACTCCTGTAGATCATATCTCTACCTTTCTTAATCTTCTCTTCAGCAATGTTGTTTCTGTTGATAAGATCTGTGATTTTTGAGTTCAAAGAATGAATCTCACTGTCTTTATTCTTGATCTGTTCTTCCAGATCGATAGACTGAGCTGAAAACTTCGTATTTGCTTCGCTTAGGAACTTTATAGTATCATTCATCTTTTCATTCTCCTTTATAGCTTCTGAGAATAACTTCTTGATGCTTGTATAACTTTCAAACATCTCATTGATTTCTTTCCATGTAACTTCTGGTTCATCTTCATTACCTGAATCAGAATCTGAAGATTGAGAGTCATGAAAGTTTACCTCATCTTGGTCGAGTCCATTGTCTAGTCCCATGTAGCATTCATCCCATTCATTGTCTGTTTCTCCAGCATAAAAGGCTTCATCATTTTCTGATGAACTGTCTGTTAAATGGCTTGAGCTGCTGGAGTCCTCTTCTGCTATCATAGCTTTACGTTGAGCTTTAAGTTTTCTGTCTCTCTTAGCTCTTAGTTCTTCTCTCTGGCTTTTGGATAGATCAGGACAGTCTGTTTTGAAATGACCTGTTCTTCCACAACCATAGCAAGTATAATCAGCAGGGTTAGTGAACTTGCTATTGCCTTTACTTTCTGTTCTGTTAACAGGTTGTTCTGTCTCTTTATTTTTCTGGTATCTATTCTTGTTGTCTTTGTAGAATCTACGATACTTTCTTGATCTGACTTCCATCTTGTCCATTCTTTTAGCAATCAATGAGAATTCTTTCAGTAACTTATCATATCCTCCTTCTTCTGATGCAGTAGATGAAGTTGATTCATCTGTTTTGCACTTCGCTTTGAAGGCAGTCTCTTTCTCCTTCTTAGTGCTAGTTTCATTCTTCTTGCTGGAGGAATGATCTGTTCCATGTATCCTTCTGATATCACATTCATGGACAGCTAAATGATCAAATAGTGCTTCTACAGACAGATCATTGAAATCAGCACGTAGAGGTTGCATAGCTGAATAGATTTCCCAGCTTGGTGGTAAAGCTCTAAGAATCTTGAGGTTCTTCTCTCTCTGTGTGTACTTATCCTTTTTGAAGGCAGACACCTCAAGTAATATTTCAGTGAACCTGTTCTTCATTTGTTCAATTGTTTCTCCAGGCTTCATTTTGAATTCATCGAACTTGTTACATGCTAGGGATAGCTTGTTCTCGATCATAGCTTCAGATCCTAGGCTGAGATCTCTTAGTGCTTCCCACATTTCTTTGGCTGTATCAAGATCTTGAATCTTGGCCAGATGTACTCCTTTCACAGTACTGGAGATAACTCCCTTAGCAAAATCATCAAGATTTGCTTCTCTTCTTTCTTCAGAAGTATACTTTCTGGGGTCTTTCAGTACAGTTTCCTTGACTGCTCCTGTTTCAGTGATACGAGTGGTTTCTTCTGTAATAGCCAAAGGTCCTTCTTCTATTACCTTCCACATCAGGCAGTGATGAGCTTTGAGACACATCTTGATTCTGAAGCTCCATTCTCTGTAACCTTGGATGGAGAATTCTTCGCATGCCCTGATAACAGATGATTCCATAACAGATAGTATGCAGATGATGAAAAGATTTTCTAGATCTATTCAAGTTGACCACGCAGGTATTAACCTTGTGAAAACAAAACAATGGTCGTATGAACCACTGCTCTGATACCACTTGTTGGTCCCGAAAGAGCAAGGTTTGGTGTATGGGGGGGGGAATACACCAAATGCAAACTTTTCAGTTTACTTGACTAAATTAATCAGAGAGATGTAAGCTTTCTGATTTGCAGATTGCTCAAAGTGATAGAACAGATTGATTTTCAATCAATTAGACTCTATCCAGATAAATTCTCTCAAGTGAGATATACAAAGCAGAAAGCAAGTGTGAACTTGTTTTCAAACTAAGTATTGTGTGCGGAATAATGGTGGACTTTAGTCGGTGCTCTTGTTATGAAAATCTTTTGAAGACTTAATCGAATATTTAGGAAGTTGATTAAGAATGCAGATTTGAATGAGTATGATAGATGCAGAATAAAAACAACTGAATATAAAATGCAGAATTTAAATAACACAGTTATTTTTACGTGGTTCGGGAAACCCCCTACGTCCACGGTCTAATCCAAACTGGATTAGATATCCACTACTAGGATACTCTTCTTATTTAACCTCGCTGAGAACGAGCCACAAGTTCCAAGTACAAACTGGTTTGAAACTTATGCACGAATAAGGGTCGTGTCCCTTTACAACTTACAGAAAACTACTGTAAACAGAGGCTATCTTCACGTTAATCCACTAGAAAACTACTAGCTAGTAAAGATCTCCTTCTCTCGATAAGACAGACTTGAATCGAGGTGGTTTGGTGTGATTATGATCACGAACAGGTTGAAGCTTAAGTCTGGTTTAGAGATAGAGTGCTTGAAAGTGTTTCTGCTGTATAGCGCTTGTGTATATTCTTGTTCTTTTTTTCAGACTTTAAATCTTCAAATTTATATAGGCTCTGAATTTGAAATTCTAGCCGTTTGTTGATTGGTTTGATTTGATTTGTTAATTGCCAATCAATCGTATCTCTTATTTCCTTGTAGATTTGTTGATTGAATCTTTTATAAATGGTAAGCAGATCATCTGTGATTTGCTTTCCTTCTTCATATCAATCAATGATTCAGTTTCTATTTCTTTGATGGAAAGTCTTTAATGCTTCATTGACAGATTTGGTTCTGCTCTATCTGGTTTGCTTCTACCCTTCTGGATGTATTCTTTCTGGTCTAGTGACTTTCTGGTTGAGATGCTTTTCTGGTTGAGCATACGTTAACCATTTTCTGGTTGAACTACTTTCTGGTAGACAATGCTTTCTG
>JAPKLX010003885.1:0-10540 GCA_026898415.1 Leonotis leonurus | reverse complement strand
ACTTCCCCGGCACATAGAAACTTCAGATATGGTTGATTACAAAGAACAAGGACTGCAGTCAAACTAGAACTTTCTAAAGAAATGATTTTGTGAACATAGGTGCTTTAGAGACAAAATCGCTATGATTCACTCGAATGGCTTGACAGATATATATGTATGTGTGCGATTTCGGCACGTGTCTACTGAGTACAATTTGTACTCAGCCCTGTATATATTTCTAAACGTGCAGGATAAGAACGAAGAAGATGTGGGTGCTATGTCGTGCTTTTGTCGGACCCCATAGTAGCGGACTCTTGGGGGTTTTACGTGTCTTCATACACGTAGAACTTTATTACGCGATCCTGCATATTCCGCTGCTAGACTTTTATGTAATAAGATCCAAGATTAAACTCTAAATTCTGTTATGTAATGTAACGAGCGTATGACTCTGACTTCCCGATTTACGGGATATGTCCTTATTTTATGTTATGAAGGGAATATTTATCATCTTTCTCTTGTCATTTATTCTTTCATGGGTCATGTTCCCGGCTTTACTAGAATTAGTAGAAAGCGGGCGTGACAGAGTGGTATCAGAGCAGTTGTGCTCTATACCCAAGAGTCTTTCTTCAAACCTCGAGTCTAGTATCGTTTCACTAGACTAACCAAACGAGTCGACAAAAGCCTAGCACCCCGGCATATCCTGCCCCTCTAGACGTGGCACACGCCTTACTATAAGAACTTCCAAGTATGGAGAGATTTGAATCAAATCTCTCGCTCTAAATTCGAATCTCTAGAACTTAAGAATCTTTCCTTATGACTAAGGAATTAACGACAAACATAAACCCTTTAAACAAGAAGATAGAACGCAAACTAGAGTGAACTTTCTCGAACACCTCAACGAATCGAATGAACAAAGAAGAATCATAACGATATCTTCTTCGACTTAGCAAATAGCGGTAAGAGTCAATACTTATAGATTCACCGTCAACTCCGAACTTAAGAATAAACCGCAAGTCGGTTGACAAGAACCTAAGTATCTGAGAACGATAAGACGCGAAGGAAGCAAATCCTAATTCCAAAACGGGAATCTAAGTATCCAAGAACAGTAAGACCTAAAGAAAACAAATTCCAATCCTCGAACGGGATTTTACCCTAAGGGCATTCCCCTCCACTAGCAACCAAAACACCAATAGAACAATTGACTTAAGCAAACCATGATGGCTTATGATGTATATTTAGAATGTGATATTCCGAGTACTGACTACCTGTATATTTCATTTTAGTGGCGAGGTTTATCCAGACTGCTAGGAAGAGGATGACGCATAGACCCGATCCTTTACGTGCATACCAGTTCTACGGACCCGACCCGCGGGATACCTTAGGGGAGTTTTTGGGTCATTACTTGAGGAGGTGGGAAGCCGCTAGGCTTCACGGAGCGACGGAGATGGATGGAGCGATGCGATTGATTCCGTTGTTGCCTGCCAGGTGGCAGGGATGGGCTAGAATGATAGTGGGGGATTTTATCCAGCCGATCGGACACAGTTATGATCGTGGGGTCGACGTACGTGGATTTATTACCATGATCCTCCATTTTTGGGAGACATACCATAGCCCACCGGAGGGACCATACATTCGACCCGGCGATTTGATCATAGCAGGGGGCGAGCCACCGCTTTGGGCACCCCTGATTCAGACATACCTTCCGGCAGGAGTGATCCCCATAGCTCCGACTTATAGTCTACTCTATGGCGAGTCGGTGCCGGAGTTTCAGGCACCCCGCGACGATGGTATGGAGCCATTCCGCCCTGCAGAGGAGCACCTTACACCTCCCGTTCCACCGCAGACACAGATGCCAGAGTACCGAGGGCGCTACGAGGCTGAGTCAGGTTCCTCTCGCCCCACTATAGGGGTACGACGACTACTTTCCTCCAGTCGACCCCTAGTTGCCGAGGACGACTCGGGCACGATGCCGTTTTGGCTCGTTAGGACCCGACTAGCGGATGGTGACGATAGGGGCAAGGCCCCAGTTCTGGAGACATCTGAGGAGGATCGCCGACAGCTTCCACACTCTAGGAGCTCTGAGAGATCAGGCCTCACTCTCACCTCAGCTGACGAGGGCCCCTCCCGGAAGAGGGAGGCACCCCTCGATTGGGACGAGTTCGACGCCAGGATTCGGAGACTGTTGGAGAGAGCGAGGGAACCGCTGAGGATATATGGTGAGACGATAGCAGGGGCACCAGAGGAGGACCCCGAGGAGGATCCGGAGGAGGAGGATCCTGAGGAGGAGGACCCCGAGGAGGATCCAGAGGAGGAGGATCCGGACGAGGACCCGGAGGAGGAGGTAGCCCCCGAGGTTGACCCCGATGATGAGGCTTGGGAGCCTGACTGGGATGAGGGGGCCCCGGACGAGGAGGAGTACCTTAGCTGCGTCACCGAGGAGTAGCTAGGTCGATATTTTGTACTCATCAGTAACGGATCATACGTGTAGACCGTACCGATGATATATATTTTGTAGTCGGAAATGATAGTTATTATGGACCGTTCCGTATTAGCATAGTATCAGATATTTTGGACAGCACGAAAACACAGTAGCTAGTGTTTCGAGGCTGAGTACCTATTGTGATGGCATCCTAGAAGGATTTTGTATGGAGCTAGACCTCGCTGAGGCAATATATGATATGAATTATGATGACCCCGAGGGTCCATTTTGTTATACGCAATGCCTATTTCTAATTCCGTAAATTCCATTGCTTCGAAATATCAGATGTTAAGTAAGACTCCATATTATTAATTATAATATGCAACAAAATCTCCCCACTAAGATAAGAACCACTTATATTAACAGAATGCCGCCAAGAGGACGCCCGAGAGGCCGAGGAAGGGGACTTAATCCAAATAATGAGGAGAGAGGACCGGCCACAGAGCGTGAGGTAACCCCACCCCACCCACCGCCTGCTAGAAGAATCGAGGAACTTTTCCTCCGACAGAATCCACCCACCTTCAACGGGTTAGGTGACCCAGCTGAAGCAGAAGTATGGGTGCGCGCATTAGAGCGCATTTTCAACTTCCTCCGTTGTACGGATCAAGAGCGCATGACGTGCGTTTCCTTCCAACTGACTGGATCAGCTGACTTCTGGTGGGAGGCCAGGAAGAAGACAATGACCCCAGAACAGCGGGGGAACATGACCTGGGAAGAGTTTAAGACGGGAATATACGATAAGTATATCCCTAAAAGCTATAGGAAGAAGAAGGAAATGGAATTTTATAACTTGAAGCAAGGGAGGATGTCGGTCACGGAATACGACCGGACCTTTTGCGACATGTCTCGGTATGCCCCAGAGCAGGTGGATACCGATGAAAAGATGGCTGAGAAATTCTGTGCCGGACTGAGACACGAGATCAGGATGGCGCTGGCTAGCCACGGGGGCTTATCCTACCCGGAATCACTAAGCCGCGCCCTAGATATCGAGGCGGCTATGCCAGGAGAGAGAGCAGTGACTGCGGCACCACCAGCGTTCACCCCGACACCTTCCCAGAACCATAAAGGGAAGCGCAAGTGGGAGGACAATCGGGGCAGCACAGCTCAGAAGAAGCCATGGGAAGCGCAAAATCGGTCCCACCACTCTGAGAGGTCAAACTTTGTAGCACCAGCCAATGATCACCCACAAAAATATCCCACTTGCATAAAATGCAAGAAAATGCACCTGGGAGAGTGCCGGGCTGGCAGCGATAGCTGCTTCGCCTGTGGACAGAAAGGACATATAGCTAGGACCTGTCCCACAAGGCAGCAAGGAGGAGGCTCCAGGCCTAACCAGCTAAACCAGAGACAATATGTTCGGGCCATGCAGGCTCAGCAGCAACAACACCAATTGCCGCCACCTCCACCTCAGTACCCTCAGTACCCATCACAGAGGAAGCCACAGCGAGCCCGGGCTTATGCAATGAACCAGAAGCAGCCAGAAGGGAGTCAGGGAAATCTGACAGGTATGGGAATACTCCTAGACACCCCAGTGATAATTTTATTTGATACGGGAGCTTCTCATTCCTTCATTGCTAAGTCATGCGTAGAGAACCTAGAATTGGATTCGGAGCTTATAGGAGCATCCATGAATGTTTCTTCACCTCTAGGAGGAATCACTACTATCACTCATGCTTGCTCGAATCTGAGCCTGAACATAGGATCTATTAAGGTGCTAGCGAACAATCTTAGCATACTACCGATGAATGACGTGGACATAATCCTAGGAATGGATTGGCTAGCTGAAAACTATGCCACGATCCTTTGCCATGAGAGGCAAATATCCTTCCGACCCCCTGGAAAGGAACCTACGAGTTTTCATGGGATCACCGCAACTCGAAGGAAGTCGATTATCTCAGCCTTACAAGCCGAGAAATTGGTAAAGAAGGGATGCTCGGCGTACTTAGTCTCCTTGAATGGAGGGGCCAAAGAAGAGCGAAAAATTGAGAACGTAACCATCGTACGGGAATACCCAGACGTGTTTCCAGAAGAGTTGCCGGGCCTACCTCCAAACCGACAATTAGAATTTACGATCGATCTAGAACCCGGATCTGCACCAATTTCCAAGGCACCTTATAGGATGGCACCGAAGGAGTTGGAGGAGCTCAAGATCCAACTCCAGGAACTTTTAGATCTCGGTTTTATCAGACCCAGCGTATCACCTTGGGGAGCTCCAGTACTCTTCGTAAAGAAGAAGGACGACACCCTAAGGATGTGTATAGATTACCGAGGCCTGAATAAGATGACCTTGAAGAACCGGTACCCATTGCCGCGAATAGATGACTTATTCGACCAACTGAAAGGAGCAAGCGTCTTCTCAAAGATCGATCTAAGATCGGGTTACCACCAGCTAAAGATCCGAACAGAAGATGTTCCTAAAACGGCATTCCGAACCCGATATGGACACTACGAGTTTGTAGTGATGCCATTTGGGTTGACTAATGCACCCGCCGTGTTCATGGACCTGATGAACCGCATCTTCCACCCATACCTTGATAAATTTGTCCTGGTATTTATAGACGATGTTCTGATCTACTCTAAGAGTGGAGAAGAACACGAGAATCATCTGAGAATCGTCTTGGAAACCCTTAGAAGCGAGAAACTCTATGCTAAATTCAGTAAATGTGAGTTCTGGCTCAACGAAGTAGCTTTTCTCGGACACATTGTGTCGTCAGAAGGGATTAAGGTAGACCCCGCTAAGGTGGAAGCAGTTCAAGGATGGAAAGCACCCACAAATCCTAATGAAATCAGAAGTTTCTTAGGATTAGCAGGGTACTATCGGAGATTCATCGAAGGATTTTCCAAAATAGCTAGACCGATGACCCAACTCCTACAGAAAGGGATCAAATTCAAGTGGTCGCCAGAATGCGAGGCTAGCTTCCAACTGCTAAAGGAGAAATTGACCACTGCTCCTGTGCTCGCAGTTCCAGAACCCCACAAGGAGTACGTAGTCTACACCGACGCGTCCAAGATCGGGCTAGGGTGTGTACTGATGCAAGACGGGAAGGTGATAGCTTATGCATCCCGACAGCTCAGACCACACGAGCTCAATTACCCTACCCACGATCTGGAGTTAGCTGCCGTCGTTCACGCCTTGAAAATCTGGAGGCACCACCTCTACGGAGTTCGGTGCGAGATTTTCACAGATCATAAAAGCCTCAAATATTTCTTCGAGCAGAAGGATCTTCAAAACTGGCTTATCTCCTCACTCAAGAGTCGGAACTCATAAAGGAGTTCAGCAAGATGAACTTAGAAGTTTTACCACCCCCCGAGACCGTAAAAGGAATTCTTGCTACTCTAGTAGTCGAGCCCGACTTACGGAATAGGATTCTGGAGGCACAAAGGACAGACGAGGCTTTAGAAAAGATCAGACTCCAAGTGAGAAAGAACGAAACCTCGAATTATCAAGAAGGAGCCGATAATGCCATCACTTTTGAGGGAAGGCTATGCATTCCGAATGATCCAGAAATAAAGGAGATAATCATGAGTGAAGCACATGACACTCCCTATACCGCTCACCCCGGGAGTACGAAGATGTACCGTGACTTGAAGAGGAGATTCTGGTGGGAAGGGATGAAACGAGACATAGCGTCCTTCGTGGAAAGATGTCTGGCTTGTCAACAAGTCAAGGCACTACACCAGCGACCCTATGGGAAGCTACAACCTTTAGAAATCCCGGAATGGAAATGGGAGCACATCGCTATGGATTTTGTGACTGGATTGCCTAAGTCCAAGCGTGGAAACACCTCTATCTGGGTGATTGTGGACAGACTCACGAAATGTGCTCATTTCATACCAATAATGATCACCTATGGATCGGATAAGTTAGCCCAACTGTATGTTCGCGAGATTATACGTCTCCACGGCGTACCAGTATCGATCACCTCAGATCGAGACTCGAAATTCACATCCAGATTTTGGATGAGCTTGCAAAAAGAACTAGGCACTAGACTGAACTTCAGTACTGCCTTCCACCCACAGACTGACGGACAGTCAGAAAGAACGATCCAAACCCTAGAAGATATGTTAAGAACTGTGGTTCTCGACAGAGGTGGGAGCTGGGAAGCAGTACTACCCTTGATAGAATTTGCCTACAACAATAGCTACCAGGCAACAATAGAAATGGCACCGTACGAAGCCCTGTACGGAAGAAAGTGCCGATCGCCGCTTTATTGGGATGAAGTCGGCGAGCGAGCAATAGTGGGTCCTGATTCTGTTAGTGAAATGATCGAAATTGTTCGTCAAATCCGAGGAAGAATTAAGGAAGCTCAAGACAGACAGAAATCCTATGCCGACACCCGCAGAACTGAACTACAATTTGAGGCGGGAGATAAAGTTTTCTTGAAAGTATCTCCGTCTAAAGGAATCATTAGATTCGGTGTTAAGGGAAAACTGAGGCCCCGTTTCGTAGGACCCTACGAAATCCTGCAAAGGATAGGATCGGTAGCGTACCGACTGGCACTACCACCAAGCTTTGGGAACGTGCATAACGTTTTCCACGTATCTCAACTCAGGAAATACGTGTTTGACCCAAAACACGTTATTCACCAAGAAGAGATGATTCTTAACCCCGACTTAAGCTATGAGGAGAAACCCGAAGCTATTTTAGACAAGAAGGTTCAACAGCTTCGAACCAAGTCAATAAATCTAGTAAAAGTATTATGGAGGCACCATGGGCAAGAAGAAGCCACCTGGGAACTCGAAGATAAGATGAGAGAAAAGTACCCAGAGCTATTTGAAGAGAATATGCAAATTTCGGGACGAAATTTTTAGTTAGAGGGGTAGAATGTAATATCCCGTCTTTTAAAACCTAAATAAACTTTCTTAAGCTCTAAAATCTCTCAAATTGCGCATACTCGGATTTAATTACGAGACCAAATGTTCGATGTATAATTAGAGAATAACGAGCACTTGTAGTAATTAAATAGTTAATGTCATCTTTTAATCTGATTACATTTACGAGGATGATCATCGAGGGTGATTAATGCCTAATGTGAGTAGTGCCATTATTAGTATTATGAGTAGTACAAATACCTTTTTGTTAAATGAGAAGTATGATTAGTAACTATAGTGCAATATACGGTTATACATAAACGAAAGAAATCATTAAGATATACTATGTAGATATAGATATATGTAATATATATATATATGGTGTGATATACATTATAAGGCATGGGTAATGTATAAAGGAGAAATAAAGCACTAAGATATAATATATGTATATATTATATATACAGATTTTTGTGATACACATAATATATATATATATATATACATATATATGAACACTCTTAAGGCTATTGCGTGCAATTACAGTAAGAGAAAAAGCAAATAATCTGTAACCCACAAATCGGAACGAGCGTGCAACTATTTAGATTCCCCATAATCAGATTTAGCAAAGCATTAGCGTGTAACAACAGTAGCAAGCAATCTGCTCCCTACTAATTCTAGCTGCACAGTGACTCTTCAAATTTCCACCCAATCGCCATGCCTGCAAATCCAAAGAAGAAGCAATGGCATAAGGTTAGTGAAGAATAAGGATTTAATCCTCTATATAAAGGGGAAAGATTTAAGCTTAAACCACACCTAAACATCACTCACACCGAAACGCTGCTGAATTTGGAACTTGAAGAAAACCCAGAGGAGTGAAGTAACAGCAGTAGTGTTGCGCGAAAGAGAATTAAAGACAGCTTTGAGGTAAGAACTTAAAGCTCTAGCATCTTATGATCATGCCTCTTAAAGCTAAGTTTAGGAATATATATATATATCACGTGCAAAACAGATTTTAGATTGAACTTAGCATGGACCTTGAACTTAAGAGCTGCATCTTGAACTTAGAAAAGCATGCTTTTGACATAAGAAGACATACTGCTAATAAATCTAAGACAAAATGAAAAAAAAAAGAGAAGACTTACATGGCAAATAGGAATAGTAGTAGTACACGGCTGATTTTTCCAGCCGTGAACTTCCTTTGAAAACTGCCGAATCACTTGGGGCGAGCTCCGACAAGCCCCGAACCACTCCGAATAACTCCGGACAGCCTCGGTTGGCCTCGAACAAGCCCCGAATGGCTCCGGCAGACCTCGAACAGCTCCACACGGCTCCGGACAGCCTCGGTTGGCCTCGAGCAGGCCCCGAATGGCTCCGGCAGACCTCGAACAGCCCCGCACGGCTCCGAACAGCTTCGGTTGATCCCAAACCACCTCGGACGAGCTCCGAGCGACCTCGGACAGCTCCAAATCACCTCGGACGAGCTCCGAGCAACTTCGGGCAGCTCCGAACTACCTCGGACGACCCCGAACCGAACTCGGAACACCCCGGAATGCCAAAATCAAACTAGAAATTTAGAACATTCATATGACTCCATTAATTCATAATCATAAATGTTCTATAACTAAGTAAAACAGAAAAAGAAACAAACAATGAATATAAATAGAAGCGGGAGAGCACGACGGAGAAGATAGAGGAGAAGTGGAGGAGGTGGCTGCTGGAGCTCGGACTGGAGCTCGGCAATGGAGCGAGCAGGAGCTCGGGCTGGAGCTCGGCAATGGAGCGAGCTGGAGCTCGGCAGGAGCTCGGGCTGGAAGCTCGGCAATGGAGCGAGCTGGACCTCGGGCGGAGAAGTCTGGCGCGTGCGGGAGCTCGGCGCTGGAGCTCGGTTGGAGCTCGGTGCTGGAGCTCGGCAGGAGCTCGGCGCTGGAGCTCGGCAATGAAGCCGATGCTGGAGCTCGCTGCTGCTACGAGCTGCTGCTGCTGCGATACTGCTGTGGCGGCGCTGCTGCTGCGGCTGCGATGACAGCGCTGTGGCGGTGCGCGAGCAGGAGCACGGAGCTGCGCGGTGATGGCGGTGCGACGCGAAGAACGGAGGGGGAGAGACAGCGAAGAGAGTGTTAGCGTCGAGGGAGGGAGAGAAGTGAGAGATAGAAGTGGGAGAAAGGCATCCCATGCATGCACACACACACACATATATATATATATATATTAAATGATGATAATAGTTAAATTTGGTTAAGTATGGGCTTTATATTAAAATTAGATAATTAAACCTTATAATTAGAAATAGTTAGTCTTGGAAATAAATATTAGACGGGCCGAGTATAGTAAAATTTGCCGGGTCGAGATTTAAACTTTACGGGCCGAGATAAAAAAATTTGAACGCACCGATTTATTTTAATTCGGATGAATTAGTAAATTATTAACGAGCTATGACTTATGCAATTAATTAAAATTGGATTAATTAGTTATATATTAATTTGAATTCATAAGTTAGACTATGTATATAGAATTTTTCTATAAAATTTGAACTCAATTTGCTAAATTAGAATTTAATTGAGTATGTGAAATTGATCATAAGAAATGATTAAATTATAAACCACATTTAGAGTATGATTTTTGAGGTTAGTTAAATCTAGATAAATTAGTTATTTCGATTTAAACATCAAAATATTAAATTAGAAATACCTTATATATATATATTGCCCAATAATTATTTATTGGATATAGTAAATTACCAAATCGTAAGGTGACTTCGAAACCATCATTTACGACCCCTCTAGAATTTCAATTTCTAGACTCGTATAATAGTTGAGTAGAGATTTGAGAATAATTCCCAAGCCATAAAAGGAAAATATTCTTTATACTTAGAATATGTTAAAAGCACTAGAAGATTATATCTCACTCGAGATTCTTATGAAAGGTTTCGACGAGAGGTCGGATCCGCATCACGAGAACAAGGCAAACACCAATCGAGACCATTCAAGTAGGCTTTTCTTACCCTATGAAAATATATATATGTGTATGCTTTCAAATGAAATGAGATGTTTTCAAAAGCACTGTCTTGCCATAAATGTTTTCAATTTATGTATGATGCCTATCTGTTATATGATAATCGAATTCGGGTTCCAGTGGATTAGCGTCTCCACTCGAACTAGTGTACACAATGGACTGTGTGTCAGCGAAAGGTTGACCGGTCAAGTGTCTGTGGGAAGTGGCCACTTCCCCGGCACATAGAAACTTCAGATATGGTTGATTACAAAGAAC
>JAPKLX010001738.1:0-14341 GCA_026898415.1 Leonotis leonurus | reverse complement strand
CAAAGAATATAATCGCCCTGCTAAGCCTTCCTTGAGAATACGACTAGAGTCAGCTTATTAATCTATAACGAACTCGTTTTAAATTGCGAGTGACTTAATATAATTGGAAGTATATCGGCTGGAAATATTCCTCGTGCCCGATACTGAGTCCTTTTATCGGACAGTGGGTCTGGTCTAAACAATGTCACGTACTGACAGTTAAAAATAAGTTGAAACAAATTTTGGCGCCGTTGCCGGGGATAACTTTAGGCGATTTAATTCATTGTTCTTTTTCTTTTTCCTTTTCGTTTATTTTATTTTATTTACTATGTTTACTTTCTTCTTCTATACTGTGGTACGCGTAACGTTTTTTGTTGAGTGTTGTTTATGCAAGGTCGCCGCAGTGCTAGAAAGCCATTGACGCCTTTCATTGATAACATAAACCGGAAACGTGTTATCTTAGCCGCAGTAGAAGAAGACATTGAGCGCATTGACGAATTTTTGCTTCCGTGTTTATTCGAAGAGATGGCCAATGAGAGAGCGGACGAGAGGCCGCGTTATATGAGCGATTTCACTAGGCCCAAGTTCGAGACAACTGCTACTTCAGCCATCGTTCTCGACACCGCAGTCCGAAATTATGAGTTGAAGCCACACCATCAATCACTACTTCCGACGTACCATGGACTCCCGAGTGAAGATGCTTTGACGTTCATCCGAGAATATTGCACGGTGGTGCAAACTTTCCCTCTTCATTCTCTGACGGAGGATCAACTCAAGTTAAAGTGTTTCCCTTACACATTGAAGGATAGGGCCAAATCTTGGTTTTTATCTCTTCTTCCCGGAACACTCACGACTTGGGGATCGGCTTGTGAAAAATTCATGTTGAAGTACTATCCGCATCACAAAACTCAAGCGGTGCGTACTAAAATAATGAATTTCGCACAAGCACACGACGAGCCATTCCATGAAGCGTGGGAGAGATTTCAAGAGCTACTTCAACAGTGTCCTCACCATCAAATGGCACCGGAGATGCTCTGTCAATTTTTCTATGATGGTTTGCTTCAGACTACTCAATTCATGGTGGACAGTTCGGCGGGGGGCAATATTGCAGTCAAAACGGCGGAGGAGATGAACGAGATCTTTGAAACCCTAGCTGCGAGTTCACATCAAAAATCCACACGCCCGAGATGAATGTAAGCTAGTGCCGTTACTACGAGTCCTGACCTTAAGAAACAAATGGCAGATATGATGAGGGAGTTACAAGAATTAAAGATGAACCGACCCCCATCACCATCCGTTCCGCAAGTTGCACCTGAGCCATGCGGTATTTGTGGTGACTACGGCCACATAGCGGATGAGTGCCCACGAATGGCGGAGATGACTGCCGAAGGCGAGGCGAAAATTTATGCCGCGCAAGGATTTATGCCTCAACCACCCCCACAACAAAACTCATGGAGAAATCAACAAAGCACGGGGTGCAAGCCTCAATTTCAAGGAGCACAAAATTTTCAAAATCGACGTCCTCAAGCTCCGAACTTCCAACCTCAATACCAGCGTCAACCGCAGCCATATTTTCCACCACAACCGCCACAACAACAATTCTTTCCATCACAGCCGCAACAATTCTATCCACCACCGGCACCACAACAACCACATCCACCTACTCCGTCCCAACGATCATCGATCGAAGAGAGTTTGGCCGCTTTTATGCAAGAGAGTAAGAAAGCGCGAGAGGCCCAAGACGCCACGATTAAACGTCTCGAGACAGCTATGGGGTAGATTTCTGGCGCAGTAAATCAACTTCAACAAGGCCAACAAACGGGGAAGATTCCGGGACAAGGGCATCAACCACATCAAGCCCAAGCCGTCACGGTATTAAGGAGTGGAAAAACGATTGATAACAAGGTGGAGATGCTACCCGAAGTTGAGGATACCGAGTCTAGCGAAAAATTACACAAGGCGGCAAATCCATATGTTCCGCCTATTCCTTATCCTAGCAGACTAAGGAACGCGAAGAACGATCAACAATTTGAGGATTTCTACAAAATGCTATCTAAGGTAAATGTGAATTTACCTCTTTTGGAAGTCATTCAAAATGTTCCCGCCTATGTTAAATTTTTCAAAGAATTGGCGGCAAAGAAGAGGAAGTTTGGTGACCGAGAAGTGGTAACAGTCTCCGAAGTGGCGAGCTCCATCATGCAACAACCCTTACCGCCTAAGCAACACGATCCAGGTAGTTTTGTTATTAATATTGCTTTAGGAAACGGTAAGAAAGCATTAGGCATGTTAGATTTGGGAGCCGGAATTAATTTGATGCCATACTCTATTTTTAAACAATTAGAATTAGGTGAGCTTAAATCCACTTGCATGTGCTTACAGCTAGCCGATAGATCCGTTAGATACCCTAGAGGTGTCATTGAGGATGTTTTGGTGCAAGTAGGTGGTTTGATTGTTCCCGTTGATTTTGTTGTTTTGGAGATAGGAGACGTGCATGAAAACGGTGTAGAGCATACACTCCTTTTAGGAAGACCATTCATGGCCACGACTAATACCTTAATTGATGTTAAAAATGGCACGATTAAAATGTGTTGGTCCCGAAAGAGCAAGGTTTGGTGTATGGGGGGGGGGGAATACACCAAATGCAAACTTTTCAGTTTACTTGACTATTTCAATCAGAGAGATGTGAGCTTTCTGAATTACAGATTGCTCTAGATGATAGAACACTATGATTTTCTAATCAATTAAGTTCTATCCAAGTAAGATCTCTCACGTGAGATAAACAAAGCAGAAAGCAAGTGTGAACTTGATTCCAAACAATGTATTGTGTGCGGAATAATGGTGGACTTAGTCGGTGCTCTTTGTTAAGAAAATCTTTTGAAAACTTAATCGAGTATTTAGAGGTTGATTAAGAATGCAGATTTGAATGAGTATGATAGATGCAGAATAAAAAATAACTGAATATAAATTGCAGAATTTAAAAGGCACAGTTATTTTTACGTGGTTCGGGAAACCCCCTACGTCCACGGTCTAATCCAAACTGATTAGATATCCACTACTAGGATACTCTTCTTATTTAACCTCGCTGAGAACGAGCCACAAGTTTCAATTACAAACCTTATTGAAACTTATGCACGAATAAGGGTCGTGTCCCTTTACAACTTACAGAAAACTACTGTAAACAGGCTATCTTCACGTTAATCCACTAGAAAACTACTAGCTAGCAAAGATCTCCTTCTTCTCTCGATAAGACAGACTTGAATCGAGGTGTGATTGCGATCACGAACGGTTTGAAGCTTTTGTCTGATTTGGATATAGAATGCTCGAGAATGTTTCTGCAGTATAGCGCTTATGTCTTTCTTCAGACTTTTAAACTTCAAACATATATAGGCTCTGAATTTTGAAATTCTTAGCCGTTTGTTGATTGGCGTGATTTGATTTGTGGATTGCCAATCAGTCATAACTCTTCTTTCCTTGTAGAGTTGTTGATTGAATCTTCTATGATTGGTAAGCAGATCATCTGTGATTGCTTTCCTTCTTCATGTCAATTAGTGATTTAGTTTCTGTTTCTTCAATGGAAAGTCTTTAATGCTTCTTTGACAGATTTGGTTCTGCTCTTTCTGGTTCGCTTCTAACCTTCTGGTTGTGACCTCTCTGGTCTAGTGTCTTTCTGGTTGGATACTGTCTTAGACACTTTCTGGTTGAGGTACTTTCTGGTATAAGAGCTTTCAGGTAGAAGTGCTTTCTGGTAGAAGTGCTTTCTGGTTGAAGTACTTCTATCTTTCTGGCTGAAGCTTCTCTGGTTCAACTTTCTGTTAAAGTTGACTATCTTCATTTTCTGTTTAAGACTTTCTGGTTGACGTTCTGTCTTGAGACTTGCTGGTTTATGACTCTCTGGTTTAGCAATCTGTCTCGAGACTTGCTGGTTTTGCATTCTGTCTTAAGACTTGCTGGTTTAGCATTCTGTCTCTGATTTAGCCTTCTGCTCCAGCCTTCTGCTTGAGACTCGCTGGTTTTAGTATCTGTCCGAGACATCTTCTATCGTTCTGTTTGAACCAGCTTTGACTATCTGTTATGCTGAAACCAGAAACAAAAGGTACAGAACATGTATTATACCAAGTGTGTTTTGAAAAAGCATCATCAAAACTTAGAATATTTTATGGGGTTCCCAACAATTTCCCCCTTTTTGATGATGTCAAAACCACACTTAGTGAAAAAACAATGTAACTTGTATCATGTTCTGGACAGATAGTTTATTTGTTATTTAAGTTAAATAACAGTAAATAACAGAGAGATAAGAGAACTCCAAATTCATTGATGTATGAATTGATGAGTACAAAAGATCAACAGATATAACAGAGAGACAAAAGCAGAAGATACATAGATCTATCTAAGAAAACCATCTTGCTGCTCCTCCCTTCTTCATCTTTTCCCTCTGTGCATCAGATACCAGCTGGATGCTTTCATAGATCCCATCTCTAACTCTGGCATAGTTAGGATCATGATTATCTATTTTGTATCCTTTGATCTTGGCCAGCTGGTTGATGTAATTCAGAATGTATGTCTTATCTGGTAGATTACTGCCTGGTATAGTTGGGCAGATCATGAATTCCTTCTCTGGTGCCTTCAGCTGGATTTTGGCTTCTGCGGCAGCTGTTCTGATTCTTTTTATAAGTTCTTGATCTTTGAAGTTCTCCAGGTAGCGATTGAAGTCTTCATCTGGGATAGACTCTGAGTATGTGGGCTCCTTCAAAAAATATCGGTTTAAGATAAAACCTTGTTTCACTTTCTCCCAGTCAATCTGATCCTCTTCTGGAACCCATGTATCTTTGGGTGTCTGTTTTTGTAATGACAGATTCCAGGAGAAGGGCTTCTTCTTCTTCTTCTTTGACTGAGTTGTTGACTGTGATGACTGCTGCTGTGAGCGTTCTGTAGATGAAGGCGAGGAGAAAGGTGTCTGATAAGATTTTTCTTTTGCTTCCTGTGCAGCAATCTTTCTCTTTCTCTCAGCCTGATCTTTGTAAAATTGAGCTCTGAATACTGGATCACATGCTTGATCCATGCTCACTCCGAATAGCAGCAGTTCTGCTATCTGGTCTCCCTCATCTATTGGTTTCTTTCCTTTGTCAGGGATCAGAGGTGCTGGTTGAGCTGGTTCTGTTCCCATCAAAGTGGGGTCTGGTCTGGGAGGAGTGGTTGGCCTGGGTTGAGTTATTGCTGGTGTTTCTGTTCCAGCATCTGTTGCTTCTGTTAAGCCTTTGCTGCTTTTTCCTCCCTTTCCTCCAGAGATTTCCCCCTTTTTGACATCATCAAATAGGGTATTGATGAGTGTACGTAAAGAGGTAATCTCCTCATTCATCTTCACCATCTTTTCCTCAGCATCTTCTTTAAAGCCAAGCAGATGGTTGATTGTCTGATCAGAGGCATCAACTTTCTTCTCTAACCTGCTGTTCATGGTAGACAAAGTTTTGTCATAAGTCTCCTGAAGCTCTTCTACAGCAGTTAGGCGATTGCTCTGGGTTTCAAATTCTTCTGGAGTTGGATACAGAAGGTTATTTAAGACATCGACCTGGTTTTTCCACATCAGCTCCACAAATTTCTCTTTTTCAAAAAGAGCAAGATGGGAGTGGATGGACAGGTCAGTGTCTTCCTTCAGTTGAGCAGCGAGTGCAGTTCCTTTCTTGTCAACAGCAGCACTGATGGATTCATCTTGTTTAGCCAGCAAATCAGTTAGCAAGGAAGTGACTTTTTCAGCTTTTTCATCAATTCCAGTCAGACGTAGGTTGATTTTGGCCTGTCCGGCTTCATTGGCTGATCTATCATCATCGATTTTCTTGTCAAGCTCCTTCCTCATTGTGCGAAGTTTTCTTCGGATATCGTCATCCATGTCGTTGACATACTCTTTCTGATGTTGGTTGAAATCAGTGAGTATCTGGGTGGCTTTCTCTTGCAGTGTGTTGCAGGTGGCTGTTAGACAGTCTTCAACTCTCAGTGTGATGAGATTGTCGAGTTGATAGTTGTTGAACGGTCTGGTTTCTCTCTCCAGCAATTCCTCCATAGTGTAAAAATTGACATGTTTATTCAGCTTCTGGGCAGCTCCATGTGTGAAGATTTCATTGCTGGGCTCACCACCAATATGCTGACCCACTGGTTCATCATCACCAGAATCCAGGTCGATGATAGGAGTTTTCTTGGGAGACTGACGTTTTGAAGGTGCTCCCTGTTCTGGTTGAGATGATGATGGTTCTGTTGGTACAGGGTCCTGGTGTGGTGGCTCCAGATCGATCTTCAGACTCTCTGCCTCTTGATGCATAAGGCCAGAGATGAGTTGTTTATAATCTGCCCTGATTTCTTGGACGGAGGTGGCTTGAAGTAGACTCAGCAGTGTTACTTCTTCTTTCTTTAGTTCATCAATGGTTTTCAGTTGAAGCAGGGCGTCAAATACATAGTACTCGCTGTCCTTGACCAGCAAGTAAAATTTGACGCGTCTTGCTACTCCTAAACTCTCTGGGAGTAGGTTGATTCCAGGAAACTCTTGCATGACAGAATGGTCGGCCTCATTCTCCAGCAAATTTATAACACTTTCAGCTTGTTGTTTCCTTGCTTCTGCTTCATCTTCAGATTCTCCTTCCTCATCATCCTCGCTGATTCTCTCCATTCTGTTGGGAGAGGGTGTTGGTGTTCTAGCTGGAGAAAAATCTTTCTCTTGATGAGGAGGAGAGCTTGATTCAGGTCCCATATCAGGAGCTGGAGTCTCTGCTTGTTCTGCTGTTGTCTGAGGTGCCTCTTCTTCTGGTTCTGGCATGTCAGACTGTTCTGCTGTTGCTTCTGGTGGTGGTGAAGATTCTTGAACTTTCTGGAGTCTTCTCTTTTTCTGTTTAGGCAGAGAAGCAGAGGTTTCTGTCTCAACAGAACTTCCTCGCTTACGTGCTGCCTTTTCTTTAATCACCTTCTCCTTCTTCTTCTCCACACCTTTAGTAGGTGGCATCCAAGTGGGATTGGAACTACCCATTTCCAGTGCAGCAACACGGTGCACCTCGTCTGGTATCTTGTTGAAGAATTGTGGTGCTAGACCCAGAGACATTTCCAACTGGTGTTGGTCCTTGGGAATAGAGTGGTGAATGTTGTATTCCTCAGCGTCATCCCAGATTTTCTGCTTGAAAAACCTCTCAATCATCAAGCTGATCTTTGTGGAGTGTCGCAGATTCCTCTTAACATCCACAGAAGTGCCTCTGCCTCTGCTGTCCTTAGTATAGGTGACCAGCTTTGCTTCTTTGGCCATGAGTTCAAATAGAATCCTGCTCCAGTTCACTCGAAGATTCAAAACAATGGCAGTGAGGATTCTGAACTTCTCAGGGGTTACTTGGTCATATGTTCCACTGTGATTCAGGAAAATCCTTTGAACCAGTTCCAGGAGCAACTTATATCCAGGTTGAAGCAGAGATCTCTGGAACATCCTTCCAGTATACTTTATCGGTACCACCATTACCATCTCCACTGCTTCTTGCAATTGTGCAGAGGTGATCTCTTCCAAGGATAAACCTTCATCCTTCAGCCTATAAGCTTGGTTAATCATCTCTATCACGTTGTAGGGAGTTTTACTTGTTCTGTCCCCAATCGGCATCAAGACATTGGCTTCAAAGCCATGCTTGTCATTTTGCCATGTCAAATAGAAAGAGGCCACTTGCTTTCCCAGAAACATCTTGGGATGTGAGGCAACGATGTTGCAGAACCCTTACATCAAAAGAACATTCACACAAGCATATACATTTTCATCAGTTTATATGAACAAACATAGATATTTGCACAAATACTGTAAGAATAGCAGTTCATAGATCAAGGAGACACAATGAAATGCATAAAACAAAGAAGTTTTGATCAAACGAAAAACCTTTGCAGCGTGAAACTATGGCAAAGATTTCGTCGAGCTTTCGAAAACCATGAGTTTCAAGAACAGCATACGGTTCAGGTGTGAGAAACTTCTGAACCTCAGCTACGTGTTGCAGAAAGAGTGAAGTTGGTGGTGCCATAGTCAAACGCAAAGATGTTTTTGCGAAGAGATGCAGAGAATTTTGAAATGCTTAAGTGCTTAGAATTTGAGAAGTGCTTAGTGCGATAAAGTGAAGGTGAACAGTTTAGAGAAGATATCGCATATATATAGCAAAAATAATTAAGTAAAAATAAAACTGTAAGAAATATGAAGAGTTGTAAAATTTTCTCCCTTTTTAGACTTTCCCGCTTCTAAGATTGTTTTGCCGCCTTTCCTTGCGTGAGATAGACGCTCTAGATCTTAGGGTCTATATGCGAGCGTGTGCATATCTCTTACTTTTAGTAACTTTCCTTTTCCTGATTCTTGCAGGGATTTCCTCGATCCCAGTTCCCAAGGTTGTGCTAATCATGACGAAAATAGAAGATTTATTAAATCTAGGGTAAAAATATCTTTTACAGTCCTGTAACCTAGGAGAGTGACGTCTTTTATCTTGACGCTTCAATTTCCTTAAAAGTTCCCCCTTGACTTAGCATTTAAGAAATAATTTTCACATGGCTTTTTCGTCAATTTATTGAGAAAGTTATGCCACGTGTATTTTATTTCAACTGAGCTTTCTGTCATTCTTGTAATTATCTTTCTGGTAGCTTTCTGGTAGTAGCTATCTGGTAGCTTTCTGGTCATGGTTATCTGGTAGCCTTCTGGTCATGGCTATCTGGTAGCCTTCTGGTCATGGCTATCTGGTAGCCTTCTGGTCATGGCTATCTGGTAGCCTTCTGGTAATCTTCATCTAGACTGAGTAGTCCAAGTTTTCCACACAGCATCTTAAATCTTTCTTCTGGTAGTGCTTTAGTTAAGATATCAGCTCGTTGGATGTCTGTATGAATCTTCTCAATCTTGATGTGCTTTCTCTCTACATGATCTCTGATAAAATGATGTCTTACATCGACATGTTTGCATCTTGTGTGGAGTACTGGATTCTGTGTTATAGCTATAGCACTTGAGCTGTCACAGAATATAGGTATCTCCTTTACATCAATCTCATAATCTCTTAGTTGCTGTTTCAACCATAGTATCTGTGCACAACAGCTTCCAGCAGCCATATATTCTGCTTCTGTGGTTGATGTAGCAACAGATGTCTGTTTCTTTGAAAACCAAGATATCAACTTGTTTCCAAGGAATTGACAAGTCCCAGAGGTTGACTTTCTGTCCAGTTTGCATCTAGCATAATCTGAATCAGAATAGCCTGTAAGCTCAAAATTATCATCTTGTGGATACCAGAGACCAATGTTAGCTGTTCCCTTAAGATATCTAAGTATCTTTTTGGCAGCTTCCATATGTGATTCTTTAGGATTGGCTTGATATCTGGCGCAAACTCCAACTGCATATGTGATATCTGGACGGCTTGCTGTAAGGTATAGTAGAGAGCCAATAATTCCTCTATATTGTGTAATGTTAGCTGGTTTTCCTTCTGGATCTGGATCTATCTTTCCATTTGATTGCATTGGAATTTTAACTTCTCTGCTGTCTTTCATTCCAAATTTGACTAGCAGATCGTTGATGTACTTTGCTTGATTAACAAAGATACCATCTGGTAATTGTTTTACCTGCAGACCTAAAAAGAAATTCATCTCACCCATCATGGACATTTGATATTTGTTCTTCATTAGTTCTCCAAATTTGTCACACAGATAAGGAGATTGTGATCCAAAGATTATGTCATCAACATATATCTGGACCAACAGAATGTGTTCTTTGACTTTGATGACAAACAGTGTCTTGTCAACAGAACCTCTTCTGAAACCTGATTCCAGTAGGAATGTTGATAATGTTTCATACCACGCTCTGGGTGCCTGTTTCAACCCATAGACAGCTTTGGCTAGTCTATATACTCTCTGGTCAGGATTTTCTTCTTCAAAACCAGGTGGTTGCTCAACATACACTTCTTCTTCAAGTATGCCATTAAGGAATGCACTTTTAACATCCATCTGGTATACTTTGAATTTCTTGTATGCAGCATATGCTAAAAATAGCCTAATTGCTTCCAATCTGGCCATTGGTGCAAAGGTCTCATCAAAGTCGATACCTTCCTGTTGATTGTATCCCTTTGCAACTAGTCTAGCCTTGTTTCTGACAACTTCTCCATTCTCATCTCGTTTGTTTTTGAATACCCATTTTACACCTATCACCCCTTGATGTTTTGGTCTGTCTACCATATACCAGACTTGGTTTCTCTTGAACTCATTGAGTTCTTCTTGCATTGCTATGACCCAGTCTGCATCTCCAAGTGCTTCATAGGTGTCAGAGGGTTCAGCTCGTGATAGATAACAACTGAGAAGTGCACTTTCTCCATGCATTCTTCTGGTTCTAACTCTGTCTGTTAGGTTCCCAACAATCTGTTCAGAAGGATGATTTTCTTGAATCCATTTCCTTCTGCTAGATATCTCCTCTTCTGATATCTCTGGTTCTGGTTCACTTGCTGGGTCCTCAAATTCTGGATGAGATGTTTGAAAAGGATTTTCAGTTTCTGGTTCTTCTTGATCATTATTCCAACCATTTGAATCTCTTGATTCTTCGTGTTGATCTGGTTCTGGCTCATTAGTATTGTTTCCTCCTTCTGGCTGATTGTCTTCTGGTGTAGATAAGGATGTTTGTTCTGTTCCCCCTTGCTGCAAGCTTACTGCTTCAGCACTGGTTGGAACTTCAACTTCATTCTCTTCTGATGTATTCCAGATTAGAATATCTTCTAACAGAATCCCTTTTGCTTTCTGGTTCTTGTTCTGGATTACTTTCTGGTTTTTGTTCTGGTCTTGTTCTGGTGTTTGATCAGCATCTAGGTCTCTGTCACTAATAACAGATTCATCAAAAACAATATGAGGTGTTACTTCCACAATGTGAGTCCTCTGGTTAAAAACTCTGTAAGCTTTGCTAACATCAGAATATCCTAAGAATATTCCTGGATCAGCTTTGCTATCAAAGGTTTTCAACTGAGATTTCCCATTATTGTGAATGTAACACAGACAGCCAAAAGAACGAAAATAATGAATTCTGGGTTTTCTGTTGTTCCATATCTCGTAGGGTGTCTTCCCATGTCTGATTGTAACAACTGATCTGTTCTGTGTGTAGCATGCTGTATAGATGGCTTCTGCCCAAAATTTCTTTGGTAATCTGGTTGCATTTAGCATAGTACGAGCTGCTTCTTTTAGTGATCTGTTTCTTCTCTCAACTACTCCATTCTGTTGAGGAGTTCTAGCAGCAGATGTCTGATGTGTAATTCCCATCTGGTTGCAGTAATCCTCAACTTTCTGGTTTAGAAATTCTGTTCCACGATTTGTTCTGATGGTGGTAACAGAAACTCCCTTTTTCTTGGTAATCTTGTTGAGAAAATTTGGCAACTTCTCCAGAGTTTCTTTCTTCTTATGCAAGAATATTACCCAAGTAAATCTTGAATAATCATCAATGATGACTAGAGTATATTTCCTACCATTTATACTTAATGGTTTAATGGGTCCAAATAAGTCTAAATGTAGTAACTCTAGTATTCTGGTTGAGCTCTGGGCAGTCTTGCTTGAAAAAGATGTTCTGGTTTGCTTTCCAGCTTGACATGCTTCACAGATGTGATTCTTGTCATATATTTGATCTGGTAGTCCTTCAACTAGTTTTTCTCGTGCAATCTTATTGATTGTTTTAAAGTTGAGATGGCTTAATCTTTTATGCCATAGCCAGCTAGTTTCTGACACTGTCTTTGTGACCAGACAGGTTTCTATCTGGTTGTTCCATTGCACAATATATAATCTATCCTGCAATATTACGGTAAGGAGTATCTCATCTCCTTCCTTGTTCTTCACCAGACAGTTGTTAGTGTCAAAAATAATTTGATTACCATTTGTACAGAACTGACTTACAGAGAACAGATTGTGGCTGAGACCTTCAACATATGAGACATTTGAAATGGTGGTCTTGCCTACTTTTATGTTTCCATATCCTCTGGTATATCCTTTTGAATTACATCCAAAAGTGACATGAGGTCCTGGTTTCTCTATGTAGTCTGATAGTAGATTCTTGTCACAGGTCATGTGCTTCGAACGTCCACTATCAATTATCCAGATTGTTCCTTTTGCAGCCTTGCTTCTTCTTGCAGTCTTCTGGTCCTGCAATTAAATAGACTTAGCTACCCTTTATTGTCTGGGTGCTTGGTTATTAGCAAAGATCCCTTTTTGAATCCAGAATAACTTTAAATTGGGAATAGTAAAGTAGCTAGTGATGATATTCCCATTTTCATCAACAGAGGACTTTGATTGAAGAACAGAAGGATGATATCTCTCTGATCCTTTGCTTTCTGTTTTCTTCTGTGATGTTCTGTTGACATTATTTTTGGTCTGTTGTTTGGATTCTGTGTAGTAGGCAGGATGTCCTTTTGTTTGATGATATTGTCTGTTACCAGCTTGTTTAACCATCATCTTCTGGGGAAGATCCTTCTTGTTTTTCAAGTTTATTACTTGATCTGGTATCTGTTTCCTTTCTGGTATGAATTTTATTGGACCAGCTGCTTCTTCTGAGTGACCTGGATATCCTAATCCAGAAGTGCCTTTCTGTTGTATGTTGATGAGCAGTTTGGCACGTTCATCACTTCTGTAGATCATATCTCTGCCTTTCTTTATCTTTTCTTCAGCAATGTTGTTCCTATTTATAAGATCTTTGACTTTTGAGTTCAAGGAATGAATCTCACTGTCTTTACTCTTGATCTGTTCTTCCAGAACATTGATATTAGCAACAAATTTAGTGTTTGCTTTACTCAATATCTCTTCAGTTTTCTTCAATCTGTCATTTTCTTCAACAACTTCTCTGAAAAGTCTCTTGATACTTGAGTAGCTCTTGAACATTTCATTAACTTCATCCCATGAATATTCATCTTGGTCTTCTATTTCCTGATCCAGGTCGATATCATTTGATGAATTAGAGTTGCAAGAGTTTACCTCTACATCATCTAGACCGTTGTCTAGTCCTGCAAAGCATTCATCCCAGTCTTCTTCTTCTTTAGCAAAGAATGCTTCATCATCTTCTGTTGAACTATCAGATAGATGGCTTGAGCTGGAATCATCTTCTCCTTTTTCTTCTGCTATCATAGCTTTACGTTGAGCTTTTAGCTTTCTGTCCCTTTTAGCTCGTAGTTCTTCTCTCTGACTTTTGGATAGGTCAGGACAGTCTGTCTTGAAGTGACCTGTTCTTCCACAGCCATAGCAGGTATAGTCAGTAGGATTAGTGATTTTACCATTACCTCTACTATCTGTTTTGTCATCAGATCGTTCTGCTTCTTTATTCTTCTGGTATCTACTTTTGTTATCTTTGTAGAACCTTCGATACTTTCTTGATCTGACCTCCATCTTGTCCATTCTCTTAGCAATCAGTGAGAATTCTTTCAGTAACTTATCATATCCTCCTTCTTCTGATGCAGTAGATGATGTTGATTCATTTGTTTTGCACTTCGCTTTGAAGGCAGTCTCTTTATCCTTCTTAGTGCTAGTTTCATTCTTCTTGCTGGAGGAATGATCTGGTCCATGTATCCTTCTGATATCACATTCATGGACAGCTAGATGATCAAATAGTGCTTCAACAGACAGATCATTGAAATCAGCACGTAGAGGTTGCATAGCTGAATAGATTTCCCAGCTTGGTGGTAAAGCTCTAAGAATCTTGAGATTCTTCTCTCTCTGTGTGTACTTATCCTTTTTGAAGGCAGACACTTCAAGTAATACTTCAGTGAACCTGTTCTTCATTTGTTCAATAGTTTCTCCAGGCTTCATTTTGAATTCATCGAACTTATTACATGCTAGGGATAGCTTGTTCTCGATCATAGCTTCAGATCCTAAGCTGAGATCTCTTAGTGCTTCCCACATTTCTTTGGCTGTATCAAGATCTTGGATCTTGGCCAGATGAACTCCTTTCACAGTACTGGATATAACTCCTTTAGCAAAATCATCAAGATTTGCTTCTCTTTTTTCTTCAGAAGTATACTTTCTGGGGTCTTTCAGTACAGTTTCCTTCACTGCTCCTGTCTCAGTGATACGAGTGGTTTCTTCTGTAATAGCCAAAGGTCCTTCTTCTATTACCTTCCACATCAGGCAGTGATGAGCTTTGAGACACATCTTGATTCTGAAGCTCCATTCTCTGTAACCTTGGATGGAGAATTCTTCGCATGCCCTGATAACAGATGATTCCATAACAGATAATATGCAGATGATGAAAAGATTTTCTAGATCTATTCAAGTTGACCACGCAGGTATTAACCTTCCGAAAACAAAACAATGGTCGTATGAACCACTGCTCTGATACCACTTGTTGGTCCCGAAAGAGCAAGGTTTGGTGTATGGGGGGGGG
>JAPKLX010001417.1:0-21388 GCA_026898415.1 Leonotis leonurus | reverse complement strand
AAAGCCAGAGAGAAGAACTACGAGCTAAAAGGGACAGAAAGCTAAAAGCTCAATGTAAAGCCATGATAGCAGAAGAAAAAGAAGAAGATGATTCCAGCTCAAGCCATCTATCTGATAGTTCAACAGAAGATGATGAAGCATTCTTTGCTAAAGAAGAAGAAGACTGGGATGAATGCTATGCAGGACTAGACAACGGTCTAGATGATGTAGAGGTAAACTCTTGCAACTCTAATTCATCAAATGATATCGACCTGGATCAGGAAATAGAAGACCAAGATGAATATTCATGGAATGAAGTTAATGAAATGTTCAAGAGCTACTCAAGTATCAAGAGACTTTTCAAAGAAGTTGTTGAAGAAAATGACAGATTGAAGAAAACTGAAGAGATATTGAGTAAAGCAAACACTAAATTTGTTGCTAACATCAATATTCTGGAAGAACAGATCAAGAGCAAAGACAGTGAGATTCATTCCTTGAACTCAAAAGTCAAAGATCTTATAAATAGGAACAACATTGCTGAAGAAAAGATAAAGAAAGGCAGAGATATGATCTACAGAAGTGATGAACGTGCCAAACTGCTCATCAACATACAACAGAAAGGCACTTCTGGATTAGGATATCCAGGTCACACAGAAAAAGCAGCAGGTCCAATGAAATTCGTACCAGAAAGAAGACAGATACCAGATCAAGTAATAAACTTGAAAAATAAGAAAGATCTTCCCCAGAAGATGATGGTTAAACAAGCTGGTAACAGACAATATCATCAAACCAAAGGACATCCTGCTAACTACACTGAATCTAAACAACAGCCCAAAAATAAAGTCAACAGGACATCACAGAAGAAAGCAGAAAGCAAAGGATCAGAGAGATACCATCCATCTGTTCTTCACTCAAAGTCCATTGTTGATGAGAATGGGAATATCATCACCAGCTACATTACTGTTCCAAATTTAAAGCTATTCTGGATTCAAAAAGGGATCTTTGCTAATAACCAAGCACCCAGACAATAAAGGGTAGCTAAATCTATTTAATTGCAGGACCAGAAGGCTGCAAGAAGAAGCAAGATTGCAAAAGGATCAATCTGGATAATTGATAGTGGCTGTTCAAAACACATGACATGTGACAAAAACCTACTATCAGACTACATAGAGAAACCAGGACCTCATGTCACTTTTGGATGTAATTCAAAAGGATATACCAGAGGATATGGAAACATAAAAGTTGGCAAGACCACCATCTCAAATGTTTCATATGTTGAAGGTCTCAGCCACAATCTGTTTTCTGTAAGTCAGTTCTGCACCAATGGTAATCAGATTGTTTTCAATGCTAACAATTGTTTGGTGAAGAACAAGGAAGGAGATGAGGTACTCCTTACCGGAATATTGCAGGATAGACTATATATTGTGCAATGGAACAACCAGATAGAGACCTGTCTGGTCACTAAGACAGTGTCAGAAACTAGCTGGCTATGGCATAAAAGATTAAGCCATCTCAACTTTAAAACAATCAATAAGATTGCACGAGAAAAACTAGTTGAAGGACTACCAGATCAAATATATGACAAGAATCACATCTGTGAAGCATGTCAAGCTGGAAAGCAAACCAGAACATCTTTTTCAAGCAAGTCTGCCCAGAGCTCAACCAGAATACTAGAGTTACTACATTTAGACTTATTTGGTCCCGTTAAACCATTAAGTATAAATGGTAGGAAATATACTCGTCATCATTGATGATTATTCAAGATTTACTTGGGTAATATTCTTGTATAAGAAGAAAGAAACTCTGGAGAAGTTGCCAAACCTTCTCAACAAGATCACCAAGAAAAAGGAAGTTTCTGTTACCACCATCAGAACAGATCGTGGAACAGAGTTCCTAAACCAGAAGGTTGAGGATTACTACAACCAGATGGGAATTACACATCAGACATCTGCAGCCAGAACACCTCAACAGAATGGGGTAGTTGAAAGAAGAAACAGATCGTTAAAGGAAGCAGCTCGTACTATGCTAAATGCAACCAGATTACCAAAGAAATTTTGGGCAGAAGCCATCTATACAGCATGCTACACACAGAACAGATCAGTTGTTACAATCAGACATGGGAAGACACCCTACGAGATATGGAACAACAGAAAACCCAGGATTCATTATTTTCGCTCTTTTGGCTGTCAGTGTTACATTCACAATAATGGGAAATCTCAGTTGAAAACTTTTGATAGCAAAGCTGATCTAGGAATATTCTTAGGATATTCTGATGTTAGCAAAGCTTACAGGGTTTTTAACCAGAGGACTCACATTGTGGAAGTAACACCTCATATTGTTTTTGATGAATCTGTTATTAGTGACAGAGACCTAGATGCTGATCAAACACCAGAACAAGACCAGAACAAAAACCAGAAATTAATCCAGAACAAGAACCAGAAAGCAAAAGGGATTCTGTTAGAAGATATTCTAATCTGGAATACATCAGAAGAGAATGAAGTTGAAGTTCCAACCAGTGCTGAAGCAGTAAACTTGCAGCAAGGGGGAACAGAACAGACAACCTTAACTACACCAGAAGACAATCAGCCAGAAGGAGGAAACAATACTAATGAGCCAGAACCAGATCAACCCGAAGAATCAAGAGATTCAAATGGTTGGAATAATGATCAAGAGGAACCAGAAACTGAAAATCCTTTTCAAACATCTCATCCAGAATTTGAGGACCCAGCAAATGAACCAGAACCTGAGATATCAGAAGAAGAGATATCTAGCAGAAGGAAATGGATTCAAGAAAACCATCCTTCTGAACAGATTGTTGGGAACCCAACAGATAGAGTGAGAACCAGAAGAATGCATGGAGAAAGTGCACTTCTCAGTTGTTATCTATCACGTGTTGAACCCTCTGACACCTATGAAGCACTTAGAGATGCAGACTGGGTCATAGCTATGCAAGAAGAACTCAATGAGTTCAAGAGAAACCAAGTCTGGTATATGGTAGACAGACCAAAACATCAAGGGGTGATAGGTGTAAAATGGGTATTCAAAAACAAACGAGATGAGAATGGAGAAGTCGTCAGAAACAAGGCTAGACTAGTTGCAAAGGGATACAATCAACAAGAAGGTATCGACTTTGATGAGACCTTTGCACCAGTGGCCAGATTGGAAGCAATTAGGCTATTTTTAGCATATGCTGCATACAAGAGATTCAAAGTATACCAGATGGATGTCAAAAGTGCATTCCTCAATGGCATACTTGAAGAAGAAGTATATGTTGAGCAACCACCTGGTTTTGAAGAAGAAAATCCTGACCAGAGAGTATATAGACTAGCCAAAGCTGTCTATGGGTTGAAACAGGCACCCAGAGCGTGGTATGAAACATTATCAACATTCCTACTGGAATCAGGCTTCAGAAGAGGTTCTGTTGACAAGACACTGTTTGTCATCAAAGTCAAAGAACATATTCTGCTGGTCCAGATATATGTCGATGACATAATCTTTGGATCACAATCTCCCTATCTGTGTGACAAATTTGCAGAACTAATGAAGAACAAATACCAAATGTCCATGATGGGTGAGATGAATTTCTTTTTAGGATTGCAGGTAAAACAACTACCAGATGGTATCTTTGTTAATCAAGCAAAGTACATCAATGATCTGCTAGTCAAGTTTGGAATGAAAGACAGCAGAACAGTTAAAATTCCAATGCAATCAAATGGAAAGATAGATCCAGACCCAGAAGGAAAACCAGCAAACATCACACAATACAGAGGAATTATTGGCTCTCTGTTATATCTTACTGCAAGTCGTCCAGATATCACATATGCAGTTGGAGTTTGCGCCAGATATCAAGCCAATCCTAAAGAATCACACATGGAAGCGGCCAAAAAGATACTTAGATATCTTAAGGGAACAGCTAACATTGGTCTCTGGTATCCACAAGATGATAACTTTGAGCTTACAGGCTATTCTGATTCAGATTATGCAGGATGCAAACTGGACAGAAAGTCTACCTCTGGGACGTGTCAATTCCTTGGAAACAAGTTGATATCTTGGTTTTCAAAGAAACAGACATCTGTTGCTACATCAACCACAGAAGCAGAATATATGGCTGCTGGAAGCTGTTGTGCACAAATACTGTGGTTGAAACAGCAACTAAGAGATTATGAGATTGATGTAAAGGAGATACCTATATTCTGTGACAGCTCAAGTGCTATAGCTATAACACAGAATCCAGTACTCCACACAAGATGCAAACATGTCGATGTGAGACATCATTTTATTAGAGATCATGTAGAGAGAAAGCATATCAAGATTGAGAAGATTCATACAGACATCCAACGTGCTGATATATTAACTAAAGCTTTACCAGAAGAAAGATTCAAGATGCTGTGTGGAAAACTTGGACTACTCAGTCTAGATGAAGATTACCAGAAAGTTACCAGATAGCCATGACCAGAAGGCTACAAGATAGCCATGACCAGAAGGCTACCAGATAGCCATGACCAGAAGGCTACCAGATAACCATGACCAGAAAGCTACCAGATAGCTACTACCAGAAAGCTAATTACAAGAATGACAGAAAGCTCAGTTGAAATAAAATACACGTGGCATAATTTTCTCAATAAATTGACGAAAAAGCCATGTGAAAATTATTTCCTAAATGCTAAGTCAAGGGGGAACTTTTAAGGAAATTGAAGCGTCAAGATAAAAGACGTCACTCTCCTAGGTTACAGGGCTGTAAAAGATATTTTACCCTAGATTTACTAAATCTTCTATTTTTCGTCATGATTAGCTCAACTTTGGGAACTGGAATCGAGGAAATCCCTGCAAGAAACAGGAAAAGGAAAGTTGCCAAAAGTAAGAGATACTCACACGCTCGCATATAAACCCTAGGATCTCGAGCGTACATCTCACGCAAGGAAAGGCGGCAAAACAAATCCTGAAGCGGGAAAAATCTAAAAAGGGAGGAAATCTTTTCAACTCTTCGATTTTCTTTCTGCTTTATTTCTTTTTGCTTAATTATTTTGTTATATATTTGCGATATCTTCTCCTAAACTGTTCACCATCACTTTATCGCACTGAGCACTTCTCAAAATTTCTAAGCACTTAAGAATTTCCCAAATCTTCTGCAAATCTCTTCTCAAAAACATTCTTGCGTTTGACTATGGCACCCCAAACTTCACTCTTTCTTCAACACGTAGCTGAGGTTCAGAAGTTTCTCACACCTGAACCGTATGCTGTACTTGAAACTCACGGTTTTCGAAAACTTGAGGAAATCTTTGCCATGGTCTCACGCTGCAAAGGTTTTCAATTTATTCAAACTTCTTTATATCTGCAGTTTATTGCATATTCTGTGTCTCCTTGACCTATGAACTGTTTTATTACTGTTTTTGTGCAAAACTTATGCTTGTTCATATGAACTGATGAATATGTATATACTTGTGTGAATGTTCTTTTGATGCAAAGGTTTCTGCAACATTGTTACTTCACATCCTAAGATGTTTTTGGGAAAACAAGTGGGATCCTTCTATTTGACATGGCAAAATGACAAGCATGGCTTTGAAGCCAATGTCTTGATGCCGATTGGAGACAGAACGAGTAAGACTCCCTACAACGTGATAGAGATGATTAACCAAGCTTATAGGCTGAAGGATGAAGGGTTGTCCTTGGAAGAGATCACCCCTGCACAATTACAAGAAGCTGTTGAAATCATGATGGTGATTCCTATCTCCTACACTGGAAGGATGTTCCAGAGATCTCTGCTTCAACCTGGATACAAGTTGCTACTGGAGTTGGTACAGAGGATTTTTCTAAATCACAGCGGGACTTATGATCAAGTGACCCCTGAAAAATTCAGAATCCTCACAGCTGTAGTTCTCAATCTACAAGTCAACTGGAGCAGGATCCTGTTTGAACTATTGGCCAAAGAAGCAAAATTGATCACTTATACCAAAGACAGTAGAGGCAGAGGAACTTCTGTGGAAGTTAGGAGGAATCTGCGACACTCCACAAAGATCAGCTTGATGATTGAGAGGTTTTTCAAGCAGAAAGTCTGGGATGATGCTGAAGAATACAACATTCATCACTCTATTCCCAAGGACCAACACCAGTTGGAAATGTCTCTGGGACTAGCACCACAATTCTTCAACAAGATACCTGATGAAGTGCACCGTGTTGCTGCACTGGAAATGGGACGTTCCAACCCTACTTGGATGCCACCTTCTAGAGGTGTGGAGAAGCAGAAGGGAAAATCCACAAAAGAGAAGGTTGTGAGAGAACAGACCACTCGCAAGACTTCAGTCAAGCGAGGTAGTTCAGTTGATACAGAAACGTCTGCATCCCAACCTAAACAGAAGAAATGCAGACTCCAGAAGGTTCAAGAATCATCACCACCACCAGCACAAATGGCAGAACAGTCTGACATGCCAGAACAAGAAGAAGAGGCACCTCAGACAGCAACAGAACAACCAGAAACAGCAGAGGTTCAACCAGAAACAAGTCATCCTGAGAAAGATTTTTCTCCCGCCAGAACAGCTACTCCTTCTCCAAGCAGAATGGAAAGGATCAGTGAAGAAGAAGAGGAAGGAGACTCAACTGATGAGGAGGATGTCAGAAGACAACAAGCAGAGAATGTCATCAACCTGCTGGAGAATGAGGCAGAACATTCTGTCATGCAAGAGTTTCCTAGAATTAACCAACTGCCCGAGAGTTTGGGAGCAGCAAGGCGTGTCAAATTCTACTTGCTGGTCAAGGACAGCGAGTACTATGTATTTGATGCCCTGCTCCAATTCAAATCAATTGATGAATTGAAGAAAGAAGAAGCCACACTACTAAGTCTACTCCAGGTTACTACCGTCCAGGAGGTCAGAGCAGAATACCACCAGCTCATCTCTGACCTCATGAAGCAGGAGGCAACAGCATTAAATCTTGACCTGCACACACCACACCCTGATGTCCGAATGGACGAAGCTGTACCAACAGAACAACATCACCAAGCTGAACAGGGTGAACCTTCCACAAGACAGTCTCCCAAGAAAACACCCATCATCGACCTCGACTCAGGTGATGATGAACCTATTGGCCAGGCCATTGGAGGAGAACCCACCAATGAGCTCTACACACAGGGAGCAGCACAGAAACTGAAGAAACACGTGAACTTCTACACTCTGGAAGAATTGCTGGAAAGAGAAACACGACCTTTCAACAACTATCAACTCGACAATCTCATCACACTTCGAGTTGAAGACTGTTTGACAGACACCTGCAACATCCTACAGGAAAAAGCTACCCAGATCCTTTCTGATTTTAACCAACACCAGAAGGACTACGTCAACGACATGGATAAAGACCTCAGGGGGAAAATCAGAAAGATCAGGGATGATCTGAACAAGAAAATGGATGATGACAGAGAGGTACACGAAGCTGATCAGAACAAGATCCATCTGCGTTTAAAAGGCATAGACGAAAAAGCAGAAAAGGCCACTGCCTTGCTTGCTGACCTGCTGGCCAAACAAGATGAATCAATCAGTGCTGCTGTTGAACAGAAAGGAAATGCACTCGCTGCTCAACTCAAGGAAGACACTGACCTGTCCATCCACTCCCATCTAGCTCTTTTTGAAAAAGAGAAATTTGTGGAGCTGATGCGGAAATACCAGGTCGCTGTCTTAAATGACCTTCTTTACCCAAATCCAGAAGAGTTTGAGCAACAGAACAATCGCCTTACTGCTGTTGAAGAACTCCAAGAGACATATGACAAGACTCTGTCAACACTAAACAGCAGGCTTGAGCAGAAACTTAATGCTACTGATCAGACAGTTAATCTACTGCTCGGGTATAAGGCTGATGCTGAGGATAAAATTGCACAAATGACTGAGGAGATTACCTCTCTGCGTACACTCATCAATACCCTCTTTGATGATGTCAAAAAGGGGGAAATCTCTGGAGGAAAGGGAGGCAAAAGCAGCAAAGGCTTAACAGAAGCAACAGGTGCTGGAACAGAAACACCAGCACCAGCTCAACCTAGACCAACCACTCCTCCCAGACCAGACCCCACTCTGATGGGAACAGAACCAGTTCAACCAGCACCTCAGATCCCTGACAAAGGAAAGAAACCAATAGATGAGGGAGACCAGATAGCAGAACTGTTGCTGTTTGGAGTGAGCATGGATCAAGCCTGTGATCCAGTGTTCAGAGCACAATTCTACAAAGATCAGGCTGAGAGAGAAAGGAAGATTGCTGCGCAGGAAGCCAAAGAAAAATCCTTTCAAACTCCTTTCTCCTCGCCTTCGTCTGCTGAACGCTCACAACAACAGTCATCTGCCTCGACCACCCAGCCCAAGAAGAAAAAGAAGAAACCATTCTCCTGGAACCTATCTCTGCAAAAGAAGACACCAACTGAAGTATGGGTTCCAGAGAATGATCAAACTGACTGGGAAAAGGTCAAACAGGGCTTCATTCTGAACAGATTCTTCCTGAAAGAGCCTACATATTCAGAATCTACCCCAGATGAAGACTTTAATCGCTATCTGGAGAATTTTGGTGATCAAGAGCTTATACAGAGAATCAGAATAGCTGCTTCTGATGCCAAAATCCAGCTGAAGGCACCAGAAAAGGAATTCATGATCTGCCCAACCATACCAGGCAGTAATCTCCCAGACAAGACCTACATACTGAACTACATCAATCAACTGGCGAAGATTAAAGGCTACAAGATCGATAACCACGATCCAAACTATGCCAGGGTGAGAGATGGTATATATGAGAGCATTCAGCTGGTGTCTGATGCACAGAGGGATAAGATGAAGAAGGGAGGAGCAGGGAGATGGTTTTCCTAGATAGATTCTTTTCTTATCTCTTATCTTGTTTTTGCTCTTTGTTAATCTTTGTACTCATCAATTCATATATCAATGAATTTGGAGTTCTCTTATCTTTCTGATATTTACTGTTATTTAACTTAAATAAGAAATAACCTATCTGTCCAGAACATGATACAAGTTACATTGTTTTTTTACTGACTAAGTGTGGTTTTGACATCATCAAAAAGGGGGAAATTGTTGGGAACCCCATAAAATACTCTTGAGTTTTGATGATGCTCTTACAAAACATACTTGGTATTATACATGTTCTGTACCTTTTCTTTTGGTTTCAGCAAACCAGATAGTCGAAGCTCGTTCAACCAGAAAGATAGAAGTTGTCTCGGTCAGAAATCAAAACCAGCCAGCAGAAGGCTGGAGCAAGAAAACTTCAACAGAAAATGCTAAACCAGAGAATCTCAAAACCAGCAAGTCTCAAGACAGAAAATGCTAAACCAGAGAATCTCAAACCAGCAAGTCACAGACAGAAGGCTAAACCAGAGAATCTCAAAACCAGCAAGTCAACAGACAGAAGGCTAAACCAGAGAATCTCAAAACCAGCAAGTCTCAAAGACAGAATGCTAAACCAGAGAGTCTCAATCAGAAAATGAAGCTAGTCAACTTTAACAGAAAGTTGAACCAGAGAAGCTTCAGCAAGAAAGATGGAAGATGCTTCAACCAGAAAGTGGTTAACGTATGCTCTACCAGAAAGTACTTCAACCAGAAAGTGGTTAACGTACGCTCTACCAGAAAGTACCTCAACCAGAAAATGTCTAACCAGAAAGACACTAGACAAGAGAGGACACAACCAGAAGGTTAGAAGCAAACCAGAAAGAGCAGAACCAAACCTGTCGATGAAGCATTAAAGACTTTCCATTGAAGATTTGGAAATTGAATCACTGATTGACACGGAGAAGGAAAGCAATCACAGATGATCTGCTTACCAATCATAGAAGATTCAATCAACAACTCTACAAGGAAAGAAAAGATATGATTGATTGGTAATCCACAAATCAAATCACGCCAATCAACAAACGGCTAGAATTTCAAGATTCAGAGCCTATATATGTTTGAAGGTTTAAAGTCTGAAATACACAAGTGCTATACTACAAAAAGATTCTCAAGCATTCTATCTCCAAAAATCAGACAAAAAGCTTCAAACCGTTCGTGATCACAATCACACCTCGATTCAAGTCTGTCTTATCGAGAGAAGAAGGAGATCTTTACTAGCTAGTAGTTTTCTAGTGGATTAACGTGAACATAGCCTGTTTACAGTAGTTTTCTGTAAGTTGTAAAGGGACACGACCCTTATTCGTGCATAAGTTTCAATAAGGTTTGTAATTGAAACTTGTGGCTCGTTCTCAGCGAGGTTAAATAAGAAGAGTATCCTAGTAGTGGATATCTAATCCAGTTTGGATTAGACCGTGGACGTAGGGGGTTTCCCGAACCACGTAAAAATAACTGTGCCATTTAATTTCTGCATTTTATATTCAGTTGTTTTTATTCTGCATCTATCATACTCATTCAAATCTGCATTCTTAATCAACCTCTAAATACTCGATTAAGTTTTCAAAAGATTTTCTTAACAAGAGCACCGACTAAGTCCACCATTATTCCGCACACAGTACATTGTTGAAAATTAAGTTCACGCTTACTTTCAGCTTTGTATATCTCACTCGAGAGATCTTATCTGGATAGAACCTAAACGATTAGATAATCACTTTGTTCTATCAACTTGAGCAATCTGTATTTAAGAAAGCTCACATCTCTCTGATTGAAATAGTCAAGTAAACTGAAAAAGTTTGCATTTGGTGTATTCCCCCCCCCCCCATACACCAAACCTTGCTCTTTCGGGACCAACAAGTGGTATCAGAGCAGTGGTTCAAACTGACCATTGTTTTGTTTCACATGGTTAATACCTGCGTGGTCAACTTGAATAGATCTAGAAAATCTTTTCATCATCTGCATATTATCTGTTATGGAATCATCTGTTATCAGGGCATGCGAAGAATTCTCCATCCAAGGTTACAGAGAATGCAGCTTCAGAATCAAGATGTGTCTCAAAGCTCATCACTGCCTGATGTGGAAGGTGATAGAAGAAGGACCTTTGGCTATTACAGAAGAAACCACTCGTATCACTGAGACAGGAGCAGTCAAGGAAACTGTACTGAAAGACCCCAGAAAGTATACTTCTGAAGAAAGAAGAGAAGCAAATCTTGATGATTTTGCTAAAGGAGTTATCTCCAGTACTGTGAAAGGAGTTCATCTGGCCAAGATCCAAGATCTTGATACAGCCAAAGAAATGTGGGAAGCACTAAGAGATCTCAGCCTAGGATCTGAAGCTATGATCGAGAACAAGCTATCCCTAGCATGTAATAAGTTCGATGAATTCAAAATGAAGCCTGGAGAAACTATTGAACAAATGAAGAACAGGTTCACTGAAGTATTACTTGAAGTGTCTGCCTTCAAGAAGGATAAGTATACACAGAGAGAGAAGAATCTCAAGATTCTTAGAGCCTTACCACCAAGTTGGGAAATCTATTCAGCTATGCAACCTCTACGTGCTGATTTCAATGATCTGTCTGTAGAAGCACTATTTGATCATCTGGCTGTCCATGAATGTGATATCAGAAGGATACATGGACCAGATCACTCCTCCAGCAAGAAGAATGAAACTAGCACTAAGAAGGAGAAAGAGACTGCCTTCAAAGCGAAGTGCAAAACAGATGAATCAACATCATCTACTGCATCAGAAGAAGGAGGATATGATAAGTTACTGAAAGAATTCTCACTGATTGCTAAGAGAATGGACAAGATGGAAGTCAGATCAAGAAAGTATCGAAGGTTCTACAAAGACAACAAGAGTAGATACCAGAAGAACAAAGAAGCAGAACGATCTGATGACAAAACAGAAAGTAGAGGTAATGGTAAAATCACTAATCCTACTGACTATACTTGCTATGGTTGTGGAAGAACAGGACACTTCAAGACAGACTGTCCTGACCTATCCAAAAGCCAGAGAGAAGAACTACGAGCTAAAAGGGACAGAAAGCTAAAAGCTCAATGTAAAGCCATGATAGCAGAAGAAAAAGAAGAAGATGATTCCAGCTCAAGCCATCTATCTGATAGTTCAACAGAAGATGATGAAGCATTCTTTGCTAAAGAAGAAGAAGACTGGGATGAATGCTATGCAGGACTAGACAACGGTCTAGATGATGTAGAGGTAAACTCTTGCAACTCTAATTCATCAAATGATATCGACCTGGATCAGGAAATAGAAGACCAAGATGAATATTCATGGAATGAAGTTAATGAAATGTTCAAGAGCTACTCAAGTATCAAGAGACTTTTCAAAGAAGTTGTTGAAGAAAATGACAGATTGAAGAAAACTGAAGAGATATTGAGTAAAGCAAACACTAAATTTGTTGCTAACATCAATATTCTGGAAGAACAGATCAAGAGCAAAGACAGTGAGATTCATTCCTTGAACTCAAAAGTCAAAGATCTTATAAATAGGAACAACATTGCTGAAGAAAAGATAAAGAAAGGCAGAGATATGATCTACAGAAGTGATGAACGTGCCAAACTGCTCATCAACATACAACAGAAAGGCACTTCTGGATTAGGATATCCAGGTCACACAGAAAAAGCAGCAGGTCCAATGAAATTCGTACCAGAAAGAAGACAGATACCAGATCAAGTAATAAACTTGAAAAATAAGAAAGATCTTCCCCAGAAGATGATGGTTAAACAAGCTGGTAACAGACAATATCATCAAACCAAAGGACATCCTGCTAACTACACTGAATCTAAACAACAGCCCAAAAATAAAGTCAACAGGACATCACAGAAGAAAGCAGAAAGCAAAGGATCAGAGAGATACCATCCATCTGTTCTTCACTCAAAGTCCATTGTTGATGAGAATGGGAATATCATCACCAGCTACATTACTGTTCCAAATTTAAAGCTATTCTGGATTCAAAAAGGGATCTTTGCTAATAACCAAGCACCCAGACAATAAAGGGTAGCTAAATCTATTTAATTGCAGGACCAGAAGGCTGCAAGAAGAAGCAAGATTGCAAAAGGATCAATCTGGATAATTGATAGTGGCTGTTCAAAACACATGACATGTGACAAAAACCTACTATCAGACTACATAGAGAAACCAGGACCTCATGTCACTTTTGGATGTAATTCAAAAGGATATACCAGAGGATATGGAAACATAAAAGTTGGCAAGACCACCATCTCAAATGTTTCATATGTTGAAGGTCTCAGCCACAATCTGTTTTCTGTAAGTCAGTTCTGCACCAATGGTAATCAGATTGTTTTCAATGCTAACAATTGTTTGGTGAAGAACAAGGAAGGAGATGAGGTACTCCTTACCGGAATATTGCAGGATAGACTATATATTGTGCAATGGAACAACCAGATAGAGACCTGTCTGGTCACTAAGACAGTGTCAGAAACTAGCTGGCTATGGCATAAAAGATTAAGCCATCTCAACTTTAAAACAATCAATAAGATTGCACGAGAAAAACTAGTTGAAGGACTACCAGATCAAATATATGACAAGAATCACATCTGTGAAGCATGTCAAGCTGGAAAGCAAACCAGAACATCTTTTTCAAGCAAGTCTGCCCAGAGCTCAACCAGAATACTAGAGTTACTACATTTAGACTTATTTGGTCCCGTTAAACCATTAAGTATAAATGGTAGGAAATATACTCGTCATCATTGATGATTATTCAAGATTTACTTGGGTAATATTCTTGTATAAGAAGAAAGAAACTCTGGAGAAGTTGCCAAACCTTCTCAACAAGATCACCAAGAAAAAGGAAGTTTCTGTTACCACCATCAGAACAGATCGTGGAACAGAGTTCCTAAACCAGAAGGTTGAGGATTACTACAACCAGATGGGAATTACACATCAGACATCTGCAGCCAGAACACCTCAACAGAATGGGGTAGTTGAAAGAAGAAACAGATCGTTAAAGGAAGCAGCTCGTACTATGCTAAATGCAACCAGATTACCAAAGAAATTTTGGGCAGAAGCCATCTATACAGCATGCTACACACAGAACAGATCAGTTGTTACAATCAGACATGGGAAGACACCCTACGAGATATGGAACAACAGAAAACCCAGGATTCATTATTTTCGCTCTTTTGGCTGTCAGTGTTACATTCACAATAATGGGAAATCTCAGTTGAAAACTTTTGATAGCAAAGCTGATCTAGGAATATTCTTAGGATATTCTGATGTTAGCAAAGCTTACAGGGTTTTTAACCAGAGGACTCACATTGTGGAAGTAACACCTCATATTGTTTTTGATGAATCTGTTATTAGTGACAGAGACCTAGATGCTGATCAAACACCAGAACAAGACCAGAACAAAAACCAGAAATTAATCCAGAACAAGAACCAGAAAGCAAAAGGGATTCTGTTAGAAGATATTCTAATCTGGAATACATCAGAAGAGAATGAAGTTGAAGTTCCAACCAGTGCTGAAGCAGTAAACTTGCAGCAAGGGGGAACAGAACAGACAACCTTAACTACACCAGAAGACAATCAGCCAGAAGGAGGAAACAATACTAATGAGCCAGAACCAGATCAACCCGAAGAATCAAGAGATTCAAATGGTTGGAATAATGATCAAGAGGAACCAGAAACTGAAAATCCTTTTCAAACATCTCATCCAGAATTTGAGGACCCAGCAAATGAACCAGAACCTGAGATATCAGAAGAAGAGATATCTAGCAGAAGGAAATGGATTCAAGAAAACCATCCTTCTGAACAGATTGTTGGGAACCCAACAGATAGAGTGAGAACCAGAAGAATGCATGGAGAAAGTGCACTTCTCAGTTGTTATCTATCACGTGTTGAACCCTCTGACACCTATGAAGCACTTAGAGATGCAGACTGGGTCATAGCTATGCAAGAAGAACTCAATGAGTTCAAGAGAAACCAAGTCTGGTATATGGTAGACAGACCAAAACATCAAGGGGTGATAGGTGTAAAATGGGTATTCAAAAACAAACGAGATGAGAATGGAGAAGTCGTCAGAAACAAGGCTAGACTAGTTGCAAAGGGATACAATCAACAAGAAGGTATCGACTTTGATGAGACCTTTGCACCAGTGGCCAGATTGGAAGCAATTAGGCTATTTTTAGCATATGCTGCATACAAGAGATTCAAAGTATACCAGATGGATGTCAAAAGTGCATTCCTCAATGGCATACTTGAAGAAGAAGTATATGTTGAGCAACCACCTGGTTTTGAAGAAGAAAATCCTGACCAGAGAGTATATAGACTAGCCAAAGCTGTCTATGGGTTGAAACAGGCACCCAGAGCGTGGTATGAAACATTATCAACATTCCTACTGGAATCAGGCTTCAGAAGAGGTTCTGTTGACAAGACACTGTTTGTCATCAAAGTCAAAGAACATATTCTGCTGGTCCAGATATATGTCGATGACATAATCTTTGGATCACAATCTCCCTATCTGTGTGACAAATTTGCAGAACTAATGAAGAACAAATACCAAATGTCCATGATGGGTGAGATGAATTTCTTTTTAGGATTGCAGGTAAAACAACTACCAGATGGTATCTTTGTTAATCAAGCAAAGTACATCAATGATCTGCTAGTCAAGTTTGGAATGAAAGACAGCAGAACAGTTAAAATTCCAATGCAATCAAATGGAAAGATAGATCCAGACCCAGAAGGAAAACCAGCAAACATCACACAATACAGAGGAATTATTGGCTCTCTGTTATATCTTACTGCAAGTCGTCCAGATATCACATATGCAGTTGGAGTTTGCGCCAGATATCAAGCCAATCCTAAAGAATCACACATGGAAGCGGCCAAAAAGATACTTAGATATCTTAAGGGAACAGCTAACATTGGTCTCTGGTATCCACAAGATGATAACTTTGAGCTTACAGGCTATTCTGATTCAGATTATGCAGGATGCAAACTGGACAGAAAGTCTACCTCTGGGACGTGTCAATTCCTTGGAAACAAGTTGATATCTTGGTTTTCAAAGAAACAGACATCTGTTGCTACATCAACCACAGAAGCAGAATATATGGCTGCTGGAAGCTGTTGTGCACAAATACTGTGGTTGAAACAGCAACTAAGAGATTATGAGATTGATGTAAAGGAGATACCTATATTCTGTGACAGCTCAAGTGCTATAGCTATAACACAGAATCCAGTACTCCACACAAGATGCAAACATGTCGATGTGAGACATCATTTTATTAGAGATCATGTAGAGAGAAAGCATATCAAGATTGAGAAGATTCATACAGACATCCAACGTGCTGATATATTAACTAAAGCTTTACCAGAAGAAAGATTCAAGATGCTGTGTGGAAAACTTGGACTACTCAGTCTAGATGAAGATTACCAGAAAGTTACCAGATAGCCATGACCAGAAGGCTACAAGATAGCCATGACCAGAAGGCTACCAGATAGCCATGACCAGAAGGCTACCAGATAACCATGACCAGAAAGCTACCAGATAGCTACTACCAGAAAGCTAATTACAAGAATGACAGAAAGCTCAGTTGAAATAAAATACACGTGGCATAATTTTCTCAATAAATTGACGAAAAAGCCATGTGAAAATTATTTCCTAAATGCTAAGTCAAGGGGGAACTTTTAAGGAAATTGAAGCGTCAAGATAAAAGACGTCACTCTCCTAGGTTACAGGGCTGTAAAAGATATTTTACCCTAGATTTACTAAATCTTCTATTTTTCGTCATGATTAGCTCAACTTTGGGAACTGGAATCGAGGAAATCCCTGCAAGAAACAGGAAAAGGAAAGTTGCCAAAAGTAAGAGATACTCACACGCTCGCATATAAACCCTAGGATCTCGAGCGTACATCTCACGCAAGGAAAGGCGGCAAAACAAATCCTGAAGCGGGAAAAATCTAAAAAGGGAGGAAATCTTTTCAACTCTTCGATTTTCTTTCTGCTTTATTTCTTTTTGCTTAATTATTTTGTTATATATTTGCGATATCTTCTCCTAAACTGTTCACCATCACTTTATCGCACTGAGCACTTCTCAAAATTTCTAAGCACTTAAGAATTTCCCAAATCTTCTGCAAATCTCTTCTCAAAAACATTCTTGCGTTTGACTATGGCACCCCAAACTTCACTCTTTCTTCAACACGTAGCTGAGGTTCAGAAGTTTCTCACACCTGAACCGTATGCTGTACTTGAAACTCACGGTTTTCGAAAACTTGAGGAAATCTTTGCCATGGTCTCACGCTGCAAAGGTTTTCAATTTATTCAAACTTCTTTATATCTGCAGTTTATTGCATATTCTGTGTCTCCTTGACCTATGAACTGTTTTATTACTGTTTTTGTGCAAAACTTATGCTTGTTCATATGAACTGATGAATATGTATATACTTGTGTGAATGTTCTTTTGATGCAAAGGTTTCTGCAACATTGTTACTTCACATCCTAAGATGTTTTTGGGAAAACAAGTGGGATCCTTCTATTTGACATGGCAAAATGACAAGCATGGCTTTGAAGCCAATGTCTTGATGCCGATTGGAGACAGAACGAGTAAGACTCCCTACAACGTGATAGAGATGATTAACCAAGCTTATAGGCTGAAGGATGAAGGGTTGTCCTTGGAAGAGATCACCCCTGCACAATTACAAGAAGCTGTTGAAATCATGATGGTGATTCCTATCTCCTACACTGGAAGGATGTTCCAGAGATCTCTGCTTCAACCTGGATACAAGTTGCTACTGGAGTTGGTACAGAGGATTTTTCTAAATCACAGCGGGACTTATGATCAAGTGACCCCTGAAAAATTCAGAATCCTCACAGCTGTAGTTCTCAATCTACAAGTCAACTGGAGCAGGATCCTGTTTGAACTATTGGCCAAAGAAGCAAAATTGATCACTTATACCAAAGACAGTAGAGGCAGAGGAACTTCTGTGGAAGTTAGGAGGAATCTGCGACACTCCACAAAGATCAGCTTGATGATTGAGAGGTTTTTCAAGCAGAAAGTCTGGGATGATGCTGAAGAATACAACATTCATCACTCTATTCCCAAGGACCAACACCAGTTGGAAATGTCTCTGGGACTAGCACCACAATTCTTCAACAAGATACCTGATGAAGTGCACCGTGTTGCTGCACTGGAAATGGGACGTTCCAACCCTACTTGGATGCCACCTTCTAGAGGTGTGGAGAAGCAGAAGGGAAAATCCACAAAAGAGAAGGTTGTGAGAGAACAGACCACTCGCAAGACTTCAGTCAAGCGAGGTAGTTCAGTTGATACAGAAACGTCTGCATCCCAACCTAAACAGAAGAAATGCAGACTCCAGAAGGTTCAAGAATCATCACCACCACCAGCACAAATGGCAGAACAGTCTGACATGCCAGAACAAGAAGAAGAGGCACCTCAGACAGCAACAGAACAACCAGAAACAGCAGAGGTTCAACCAGAAACAAGTCATCCTGAGAAAGATTTTTCTCCCGCCAGAACAGCTACTCCTTCTCCAAGCAGAATGGAAAGGATCAGTGAAGAAGAAGAGGAAGGAGACTCAACTGATGAGGAGGATGTCAGAAGACAACAAGCAGAGAATGTCATCAACCTGCTGGAGAATGAGGCAGAACATTCTGTCATGCAAGAGTTTCCTAGAATTAACCAACTGCCCGAGAGTTTGGGAGCAGCAAGGCGTGTCAAATTCTACTTGCTGGTCAAGGACAGCGAGTACTATGTATTTGATGCCCTGCTCCAATTCAAATCAATTGATGAATTGAAGAAAGAAGAAGCCACACTACTAAGTCTACTCCAGGTTACTACCGTCCAGGAGGTCAGAGCAGAATACCACCAGCTCATCTCTGACCTCATGAAGCAGGAGGCAACAGCATTAAATCTTGACCTGCACACACCACACCCTGATGTCCGAATGGACGAAGCTGTACCAACAGAACAACATCACCAAGCTGAACAGGGTGAACCTTCCACAAGACAGTCTCCCAAGAAAACACCCATCATCGACCTCGACTCAGGTGATGATGAACCTATTGGCCAGGCCATTGGAGGAGAACCCACCAATGAGCTCTACACACAGGGAGCAGCACAGAAACTGAAGAAACACGTGAACTTCTACACTCTGGAAGAATTGCTGGAAAGAGAAACACGACCTTTCAACAACTATCAACTCGACAATCTCATCACACTTCGAGTTGAAGACTGTTTGACAGACACCTGCAACATCCTACAGGAAAAAGCTACCCAGATCCTTTCTGATTTTAACCAACACCAGAAGGACTACGTCAACGACATGGATAAAGACCTCAGGGGGAAAATCAGAAAGATCAGGGATGATCTGAACAAGAAAATGGATGATGACAGAGAGGTACACGAAGCTGATCAGAACAAGATCCATCTGCGTTTAAAAGGCATAGACGAAAAAGCAGAAAAGGCCACTGCCTTGCTTGCTGACCTGCTGGCCAAACAAGATGAATCAATCAGTGCTGCTGTTGAACAGAAAGGAAATGCACTCGCTGCTCAACTCAAGGAAGACACTGACCTGTCCATCCACTCCCATCTAGCTCTTTTTGAAAAAGAGAAATTTGTGGAGCTGATGCGGAAATACCAGGTCGCTGTCTTAAATGACCTTCTTTACCCAAATCCAGAAGAGTTTGAGCAACAGAACAATCGCCTTACTGCTGTTGAAGAACTCCAAGAGACATATGACAAGACTCTGTCAACACTAAACAGCAGGCTTGAGCAGAAACTTAATGCTACTGATCAGACAGTTAATCTACTGCTCGGGTATAAGGCTGATGCTGAGGATAAAATTGCACAAATGACTGAGGAGATTACCTCTCTGCGTACACTCATCAATACCCTCTTTGATGATGTCAAAAAGGGGGAAATCTCTGGAGGAAAGGGAGGCAAAAGCAGCAAAGGCTTAACAGAAGCAACAGGTGCTGGAACAGAAACACCAGCACCAGCTCAACCTAGACCAACCACTCCTCCCAGACCAGACCCCACTCTGATGGGAACAGAACCAGTTCAACCAGCACCTCAGATCCCTGACAAAGGAAAGAAACCAATAGATGAGGGAGACCAGATAGCAGAACTGTTGCTGTTTGGAGTGAGCATGGATCAAGCCTGTGATCCAGTGTTCAGAGCACAATTCTACAAAGATCAGGCTGAGAGAGAAAGGAAGATTGCTGCGCAGGAAGCCAAAGAAAAATCCTTTCAAACTCCTTTCTCCTCGCCTTCGTCTGCTGAACGCTCACAACAACAGTCATCTGCCTCGACCACCCAGCCCAAGAAGAAAAAGAAGAAACCATTCTCCTGGAACCTATCTCTGCAAAAGAAGACACCAACTGAAGTATGGGTTCCAGAGAATGATCAAACTGACTGGGAAAAGGTCAAACAGGGCTTCATTCTGAACAGATTCTTCCTGAAAGAGCCTACATATTCAGAATCTACCCCAGATGAAGACTTTAATCGCTATCTGGAGAATTTTGGTGATCAAGAGCTTATACAGAGAATCAGAATAGCTGCTTCTGATGCCAAAATCCAGCTGAAGGCACCAGAAAAGGAATTCATGATCTGCCCAACCATACCAGGCAGTAATCTCCCAGACAAGACCTACATACTGAACTACATCAATCAACTGGCGAAGATTAAAGGCTACAAGATCGATAACCACGATCCAAACTATGCCAGGGTGAGAGATGGTATATATGAGAGCATTCAGCTGGTGTCTGATGCACAGAGGGATAAGATGAAGAAGGGAGGAGCAGGGAGATGGTTTTCCTAGATAGATTCTTTTCTTATCTCTTATCTTGTTTTTGCTCTTTGTTAATCTTTGTACTCATCAATTCATATATCAATGAATTTGGAGTTCTCTTATCTTTCTGATATTTACTGTTATTTAACTTAAATAAGAAATAACCTATCTGTCCAGAACATGATACAAGTTACATTGTTTTTTTACTGACTAAGTGTGGTTTTGACATCATCAAAAAGGGGGAAATTGTTGGGAACCCCATAAAATACTCTTGAGTTTTGATGATGCTCTTACAAAACATACTTGGTATTATACATGTTCTGTACCTTTTCTTTTGGTTTCAGCAAACCAGATAGTCGAAGCTCGTTCAACCAGAAAGATAGAAGTTGTCTCGGTCAGAAATCAAAACCAGCCAGCAGAAGGCTGGAGCAAGAAAACTTCAACAGAAAATGCTAAACCAGAGAATCTCAAAACCAGCAAGTCTCAAGACAGAAAATGCTAAACCAGAGAATCTCAAACCAGCAAGTCACAGACAGAAGGCTAAACCAGAGAATCTCAAAACCAGCAAGTCAACAGACAGAAGGCTAAACCAGAGAATCTCAAAACCAGCAAGTCTCAAAGACAGAATGCTAAACCAGAGAGTCTCAATCAGAAAATGAAGCTAGTCAACTTTAACAGAAAGTTGAACCAGAGAAGCTTCAGCAAGAAAGATGGAAGATGCTTCAACCAGAAAGTGGTTAACGTATGCTCTACCAGAAAGTAC